>ML782116.1:19549-109724 GCA_009831015.1 Picea engelmannii | reverse complement strand
AAGCATCCGCTCTTTAACAGGTTTTCATACAGCTTTCAATTCATTTTGTAAAGATTATTTTCCAGCTGATTGTTTGTATGAAAACTGTTGTGAGGAGTTTTCTTCACTTCATGAAGCCTCTGTTGGCCCTGAAGACCAGGTCCATGATGAATATTTTACTGTGGAGGAAAGCATTTGCCAGGAAAATATAGAGGTGTTGAATAATATTAATTGTGTTAGCCCTAGAACGGAAGCATCTAACATCATATCAGATGCCTCTGTTCTTTTAGATGTTCATAACGATCAACATGCCTCTTGTAGAAATTGCGAGTTTATGGAGCAAATGTGGTCTATAGTAGATGGCTCACCTGGGTATCGGGTTGAAGCAGATGTTTCTAGCTGCCCTTCTTATGACGATGAAGACCTCCCCATTTTTAAAGAAGAGATGGTTGTGGAGAAGGATTTTTCTCTTTTCCTTCAAGGGGTTTCTCATGATATATTTTTACCTGGGATTAAAGAGAAAAAGATTATGTATGAGCAGCTAGAACCAACAGGTCCCACTATCCCTAAAATGGAATTTTTTTATGGAATCACTGTTCTGGAGGAGGATCATATCAATGAAGGACACCCCCTTTTTGATGTATATTATAGTGATGATGAGTAGCAAGCTTATCCTACATTTGATCACTATAAAGATACTGAAGAGCCAGTCAACAAGCAGAACCACCCCATGGTCCCTATTTATGATGAATATGAATCAGACCTGGGGGAGAGCCAAGAAGAGGAGCAGAAAGAACCAGTGGAACAAGTAACTTCCTGCCCAGAGCCCGCCCATTCACCTATCCAGACTCATGAAGTTCAGCCCTGTAGGAGTAATTGTGGAGCAGAGTAGGCCTGTTGCTACCCTTTTCACAGGGTTTTCCACTCATTCTATGATCATGTCAGCGAGTACATGGAGTGGCATGTCCTTTATGCCTTGGAGCCCCCCTATTCCATATCAACTTTAGCCAGTGAGGAGAAGTTGAAAGTGTAGCCATTCTTCTATCACGGTTACACCATCTAATGGTGACCATCGACAGAAAGAAAGAGCTTCCCTTCTGTAGTGTACCTTTTTTCCTACCGAGGCTTTCAAACCTCTCCTAACCAGTCTGTACATGGACTTTTACATAACTCATACTGGAATTATATAACCACATGCATTCAAGAAAAATAATACATTTAACTCAGAGTAAAACATATGAATTACTGCTATATTCAAAAATCATTTATCCTTATAATTTAATTCATATACATAGTAGAAAACATGATACATAAACAACTCAATCATGCAAAACATGAACAAAGCATAATTCAGATACTTATCTTTTAACAGCTGTAGAAATCACCAACCAAGTGCAAGCCCTCCATGAACCTCCCAGCCTTAGACCCCACTGTTCATCAGCTCAACAGTGGGTCACCCCCGAGCTGGGATAGAGCTCCAACCCAAGGAAAGGAATCCTAGGCTAGGCTGAGGTTACAGACAAGACAACACAGAAATATCTGGAAGGATTCTTCCCAAAGATGCCATATTACGCCCACTACTACCAGACCCTCATTCCCCACATGCTTGTTCCTCCCGGGAGTATACACCTTCACATGCACAGTCCATCGGTGCTAACCTCCCCCTCTGGGTCTCGGCAACAGGCCGGATCAGGAAGTCTCAGAGCCCGTAGCTGGTGCTGGACACTCTCTGGAAGAAAACACTTCCCAGCAAACTCTTTCACCTAGAAATATTTTCTCGCAGGCCTGACAACCTGCCTCTTCCAACATCAACCCCCTCCCTCACCTGGAGAGAAGTCATACACAAGCTCATCATAGGCTTACTCTGGCCAGTATGACAAGCGTAGACAAGCACTGTGTGCCACAACAAACACAGGTAAAACAGACACAGGCTTCCCAAGAACTGATTCAGCAGCCACATGATATTCTCATGGTCAAGATTTCTGAACAGGGTTCCACGCACAAGCTCGCTCAGCTTTTCCTGGGAAAACAGAGACTCTTTCCCAAATTCAACACAGGCTTCTCATAGGCTAGGGTTACACGCAGGGGATTTCTCAGAATCAGACACAGACATTCGAGTCACAGGGTCTCCCGAAGGTTCTCTACAGGAGTCGGGTTAGTCATACTGCTCAGAGCTCCATACGCATTCCGAAAATCTGGTGGAAATGGGAATCCCACCTTCTCATGGCTCACCCTAGCTGTTTTATTCACATGCACCAGGGTTGAAACTTGTCACCCATGGAACTGCATGCGTTCCACCAGCACGCGTTCCTCCCACCACTTGGGGATTCACGTGTCCTTCCAAAAAGGACTTAGGATAAAAACATATGATGCTCATATCTTTTGAAATAATATTAAAATATTATTCCCAGGCTTCAGCCCTCTAAGCTTAGCCCCTAGGATCAACACTTAGCCCCTTTCCCACCTTCCATCCCCTAGTTCCTTGCCCACTCTGTGGACGCTCAGTTCCCCCTTCACTCATTCATCGTGGTCGGTCTGCACCTGGCGGTGTTTATATTTTATTAAATATTTTTCATACATACAAGTACAACAACAGGCTCCTGGCCTTAAAACACTTAGGCTTCCTGGCCTAACAACCACATAATCCTTCTAGCTTATACAAAACTTGGCTCACCAGCCTATAGAACACATTTACAATTCATTGCATATATCATGATCTGTAACGGGGCTCGGCCTTGGGGACACTACACCTTCAAGAAGTTACTTGATTGGCTATGGTGGAAGTTTTCTTTCACCTAGCCCCATGTAAAATGTTTTATTAGTTTAGGATTGTATATAAATAAGCTCCTTTGAGCATGTATCTTTATTTTGTTACTTTTATTTTTCGACCTGTATTTTCAGCAGCGGGATGTTTTGAGCCTGACTCCATAGCCCAACAGTAAGGCACTAAAGCTACGGAATGAGTTCTTAGAGCATCACAGGGATGACTCTATCCCCCATGGAGCCTAATGTTAGCGACAATTCTAGTCTTGGGCTCGAGAGAATCCAAGTATGCAGGTTACATGGGAAGCGCCCCAGTGCAATGCAGGAGAATCTCTTTTCCAATCCCAAGTCAAGCGAGCGAGCGAAGTTTTGATGTCAGTAGCTGAGATCCACCTACAAAACTGATCGATGTGCATCGGGATTTCGGGGCTGCCAAGTTGCCTGGGATTTAGGACGAAGGATAGCGCCAATAGTTCAAGGAAAATCTGGGTCGTCTGATCCAATTGAGACAAGTGGCAGTCAGTCGACGTATCGCGGATCGGTGTTTCGGGAGACAAGGAGCCTCCCATTCTTTACAGCCGAAATCGCCGATCGGTGAAACGCTGAAAGCACCTTTGGAGCCAAGCCCATGGTCCTAGCACCAGGTCACATCAAGTGGGCCTAAAATAGGGGCACTAATGTTTATCATTCGACAAGACGGGCCCCAAAGCGTTGAGAGTGATCTTAGTCGTTCATCCTAGATGAACACGTGGTGTGCGATTAGGTCCTCCCGACATTTCGCCCATCATGATTTGCAAAGAAAGAAGACTTGCTCCTTCATATCCGCAAACTCTAAAATGCTGAAATCACTTTGGAAGACAGACGTAGGGTCACGACCCGTGGTCACTTGAGAAAGTAAAAAGGAATGTACAAAGGGGAGGCCAAAAGCACCGAGTTGAGTTTTAGAAGGGGGCATTGTGTTCTCTAGGTGCCGGTTCGACATAATCTAGATCCTGATACCTGCTGGGAATGAATGAAGAAGAAAGAGGGTGGTTGAAACCTCCCCTTACTCATTAATTGCAAAGTATGGGTGTCCCAACCGAAAGCCTACCCGAGATGGTCTTTTGTACTGGTTCTTTTCATGGAAGCCACGTCGAGTCCTTGATTCGCCAGGGAAGCCTGCACACGCTAATTCAGCATTTAAGGGCTTAGCTACCCCCTGGCGTGAGCCATGCAGAATTAAGGTGGCGTATGATAGAGGAGTGTAGACCCGATTTGATTGAAGAGACTCCTCGTCCTGAAAGTCCAGTAGGCCTATGTTGGGCAAATGTTTAAGAGTATATATACTTAGTTCTAAGATTTTTCAAACTATCGATGGGTGAGCAAAGCTCCCAATTGTAAAGTTTTGATGAAGCGTTGGTCGCTCTGGTTAATGTATAAGGCATTGGAGACTTCTTACTTTATGGATGTCACCCCCTTTTCCATCTCTTTGTTTACTGTGTTAGAATAGCTCGGAATTGGAGGATCCAGTTGAGTTGTAGCTGTTATAGGATGATGTAGGTTGGATCACTGTAACAGTTGCATTGTTTCTAATTGGTTACTGTGATTTTCTTAGCACTGAACGACTCGGAATTGGAGGATCCAGTCGAGTCACCCTTCAGCTCCTTGAGGCTCTAGACCAAGAGGATCTTGGCTTCCGATTTTTTCATCTTCAATCTTCCGAAGGCCTATCGCCCGAGGCAGTCTCAATCGCCCTTCTCACAAGTCTTCCCTCTACCACCCTTTAATCAATTTACTGACATAAGTTGGATCAAGACCTCCCTTGCTTTCTACATACTAGGCCCGGTTTCTTGAGTTAAAGCTATATCTTCTTGAGTCTTTATCCATTCGATCACCCCATTAAACGAATCATGACATAAAACTGATGGGCATTGGGCTCTTCTCCTACAAGCAATCCAGGAGTGACTTCTGACGCTAACAGTCTCCTTCTATTTTTTGTCACCTATTGGATAGTATTTTCCAATCAAAATTCGAAACTGTCCACCCCTACAATACAAGAAGCAAAACCTAAAACAAGCCCTCTTCTGAAATGAGTAAAAATGTGTTTCCAAAACAATCAAAGAAAGTTGAAATTAAACAAAGCTTAGCAGCCCCTATTTTAGAATAAGATTTAATTGAAGATCTAAAAAAAATGAGGGCTAATATTTTTGTTTTTGAGTTGTTGAAATTTCCCCTTATTTTTCTTAAAATGCTTCAAAGTATCATTGAAAACAAAAAAAATAATGATCCTAACAGCAAAAAATCGGTAGAAATTGATTTAAATACTGCCAAAAAGGTCCCAACTAAAACAACATATGAACCTCCAGAGAAAAGGGACTTAGTAGAAAAAACTGTAGGAAATGTAGATAAAACTGTTTTAGGGACAACAACCAAAAATCAGCAGAATTTTTTTGTTAATGCTCAAAAAAATGTCCCGCATTTGTTGTTAACCTTTGAAATTTTTAATTGAAATGTACATAATTGCATGGTCAATTCTGGTGCATCATCAAACATAATGCCTCTATCTTTTTGCCAAAAAATAAATGCAGAAGTTAAACCTTCTGATCTTAAAATCATTCAGCTAGATCGAACTAACGTTAAAGTAATCGGTGATCTTAAAAATGTACTAATTAAACTATCATCCAATATGAAAGTTCATCAGATAATTGATATTATAATTTTTTATATCCCTGAATTTTATGGTTTGTTCCTAAGTAGGGATTGGTCGGAGCAGTTGCACGGTTACTTTGCCACAGATTGATCTCACTTGTGGCTTCCTGAAAATGGAAATTCCAACAAAATCAAGATAAACAAAGAACGTTATCTTAAGCATACCATGACATATCTAAATGATGAAAATGAACTTTTCATTACATCTGCTAATTAATTTGAAATGCGGGGAATGAATACCTTCTTTGGTAATTTCATGACTGAAATCGCTCCTATCACTAATCATGCACAACAATATGAAGTTATAACCTATACTTAGACATCAGCCTTGCCAAGTATGCCAAGTACTGCTGACGATGCAAAAATTTGGTCATTATACTTTGACGGATCCAAATCCAAAGAAGGAGCAGGTGCAGGTTGTGTACTCATCGATCCTATAGTAATAAAACTTTTATTCCTTGTCGGCTAGATTTTGAGTGCACCAATAACACCGCCAAGTATGAATCACTTCTACAAGGACTTAGGAAAGCTTTGTATATGTACATGTGAAATTTGATAGTATTTGGTGATTCAGAAATCATGGTTAGGAAGGTAAGAAACGCCATACATTTCTTATCACCACATCTGAAAAGCTACTAGACAGAGGTATGGAGTTTGATACATAAATTTTTAGCATTTAAAATAAATTCCATTCCTAGGTTGAGTAATTCAGAGGCTAATTTATTGGCCAATGTTGGTTCTAAACTATTTCTCATTGAAGGTCTTTCCCCTAATGCGTTTTCAATTCAATTCTTGTTCAGACCATCGATCCGGATAACATTACAAATTGGAGAGTATTCGATGATGACCAACAGATTATAAACTTCCTCCATATGGAAGATATCTTCCAAGGTGCAGTCATTGATGAAGGAACTCATGATGAAAACCTTCAAAACTTCATGGTAATATCAAATCCTAGATCTCCTAAATCGACATCCAATATGGTAAACTCTATCCCTAGATATGTTGTAAGACTAGAGAAATTTTATGACTTGCATGATAAATTTAGAGGGACAGTTAATTGTAAAATGAACAGTTCTTATTTGATTTATGAGATGGTTAATTTAGGAACAAAGGACAATCCTAAAAATATTAATCTGGGAACAGGATGTTCTGAGCAAAAATGATCTACTTTTATAAAATTGTTTAAAGAATTTAAAGACATTTTTTCCTGGATGTATGATGACTTGAAAACATTTGACCCCAATATCATACAACATGCCATCCTCATGAAACCCCAGAAACAACCTTTTCAATAGAAATTGAGAAAGATGCACCCTAAATTGGAACCCACTGTTAAAAAAGAACTGAATAAATTGCTAATTGTAAAGATAATTTTCTCGGTGAGGCACACACAATGGGTGTCTAATATAGTCCTTATAAGGAAGAAAAGTGGTGAAATTCGACTCCGTGTCGATTTTCAAAACCTAAATCGAGCATTTGATAAAGATAACTACCTTATTCCTCCAATAGAACAAATTCTCCAGCAGGTGTCTAGTTTCGAAAGACTATCTTTACTATATGATATTTTGGGATACAACTAGGTCCTCATGTCTCCCTTAGATCAGCATAAAACCACCTTTCGCACCCCATGGGGCACTTATGCCTACAAGAAAATTCCTTTTGGACTGTTAAACGTTGGCACAACATTCCAGAGAGAAATGAACATTGCTTTCCATGGCCTCATTAACTATTCGGTCATGGTCTACCTTGACGATGTCACTGTATTCTCTAAAAATAATAAATATCACTTGTCTCACCTCAGGGCTATCCTAGAACGATGTCGCAAGTTCAACATATCCCTCAACCCTAAGAAATCATTCTTTGAAGTAGAGCAGGTTAAATTTCTTAGGTTTATAGTTTCTAAGGATGGAATGGTTATTGACCTTGAAAGAACCCAAGCAATTGCTAAGCTTCTCCCTCCTTCTTCTAAAAAAGCCATGCAGTCCTTTTTGGGCAAGATTAATTTCATTAGAAGATTTGTCCCAAGCTTCTTAGAAATGGTAAGACCATTACATAATTTAATTAAAAAGGAAGTTTTTTACCTTTGGGGACCACAAGAAATTCAATCCTTTGATTCAATTAGAAAAGAAATAATAGAATCCCCTTCATTGATGAGTCCCAATTTTTCTCAGGATTTCACTCTTTATACCTTTTCTTCTGACTGATCTTATGTTGTTGTGTTAACGCATAAGAAATTTTAAAGAAATGAGATACCCATTTCCTTCATGAGCTTAGATTTCAAAGGAGAAGAGCTTAAATACCCAGTAGTAGATCAATAGGCGTATGTTGTTCTCAAAGCAGTGAAACACTTCCGGTCATACCTGTTGAAATCCAGAACCAAGGTTATTGTTCCTTATCGAGCTGTAAGAAACCTGTTGGTACAAAAATAGTTGGGAGAGAAAAGGGAAAATTGGATGACACCATGACAGGAATATGACCTTGAAATAACCCCTTCACATATTTTTAGAGGTCAAGGCCTGTCTAAACTAGTGGTTGACTCAGTTTAAGAACAAGAAAGTCAAATCAACACCTCAACTATAAATCAGCATAATGAAAAACAAATCAGCTCTGCACAAGTTACTGCCAATTATTGGTATGAAAACATTAAATTTTTTTTGACACATGGATCTGCTCCCCGTAATATTGATCCTAAAAACAAAAGATCACTTAGGCTTAAATATGCATCTTTCTAGTTAATCAATGATGTATTATTTTGAAAGAACTTTGATGGTGTTCTTATGCGTTGTTTAGAAAAAGAAGAATCAGAAAAAGTGTTATCAGAACTTCATGCAGGAGAGTCCGGTGGTCATTTCGGTGGAGATACCATTTCCCACAAAGTGCTAAGAGATGGGTACTATTGGCCTACCTTTTTTAAAGATGCACATGTGTTGTGTCGTAAATGCATAATCTTCCAAAAGGTTGTAGGACAGGTGAAAAAGAAAACATTCCCTTTGCAACCTATTACTGTAGATTACCCTTTTCAGAAATGGGGCCTTGACATCATAGGACCAACTAATCCCTCTTATTCTCAGCAGCACAAGTATATTCTTACATCAACAGATTATTTTACCAAATGGTCTGAAGCTGCACCTTTGAAAGTGGTGAATACAAATCGGGTAGTATATTTCCTTAACTCCCACATCATCACTCGATTCGGCATCCTCAAATGTCTGTTTTTTTATAATGCCTCTTACTTTTCATCCCTTGATATCAACATTTTTTATCTAGAAAAATGGATTAAACTAAAGTATTCTACTAGTTACTACCCTCAAGGAAATGGCCTAGCAGAATCGACGAAAAAAATTTAATCAAGGTTATTAAAAGGACAGTTTCAAAAAATCACAAGAACTGGCACAATGCATTATATAATGCACTTTGGTCTGATAGGGTAACCCCAAAAGCCTCTGTTGGTAATTCCCCTTTCTTCCTCGTCTACGGAAGAGAATTAATTCTCCCTCCGCATGTTTTACTTCCCTCCCTACAATTGTCACAAAAATTTCAAGAAGAGGAGTGCCCTCCTCTAGAAAAATGAATAAATGCCTTATTAAAACTGGAGGAAGTGAGAACAAAAGAAAACAAGAAGTTGGATCAGCATCAACAAATTGTAAAAAGATGGTTTGATTCAAATTATTCTTCGGATAGGAATTTCAATGTTGGAGACTTGGTTCTCAAGTGGGATAAATCTCACGAGGGAAAGGGGGAACACACCAAGTTCCAAAATCAGTGGTTGGGACCATTTGTAATTTCTGAAAAATTGGGTCCCGGCTCTTTCCGTCTGCATAATTTGGAGGGACAGACAGACACTTTCTCGGTGAATGGCCAAGCTCTCAAAAGGTATTTCACCTAATGATTTCAGATCCACCCTTTTGTACATATTTTTAATTTTCTTTCTGTTTTTAATTTTGGTTCTTTTAATTTTGCCTAATTTTGATTTGTTTTCCAAATAATCACGTCTGAGTCACCATTTTGTTTTTGGAAGGGGAAATCATATTTTTTATTCATGAGTAGCAGTTGACGACTTCTCAAAGCACTAGTGCTGTAAATGCTAAAACTCATATCAACAAAAGTAAATTTCTGTTCAAAACAGTGTTCCTGGTTTCTCTTTAAAATTACGAAAAGACACGATTATCAATAATAAAACTCTTAACGTTGTCCATGTTTTAATGAAAATAACTCAATTATACCTTCATGTCCTCAAGATGATTTCTTAATAGAAATCTAAGTGTTCAGATCATGATGAAGGTCGTTAAACAAGAAAATAAGTTGTAAAGGATCAAGTTTTGTTTTCAAAATCTGAAATTTTCAGTATCACCCCGCTCTCTTGAATATCATAAAGTTTCTGCAAATTTATAAACAAATTCTAGAGAGTTGAAAGCACTGCAAGGTGCGGGAAGTGTTTTTAAACCCACTGAGACATTGAACAGGTCTGCTAGAAGTGGGTAAATGCATGTATGATGCCAAGGAAACTTCGTCGAGGTACTGAACATGCCTATTGGAAGCAAAGCAATGTTGGTTTTAAGAAAATTTTCAGGTGTGTCTTTTGGAATTGATCAAAAGTAAATATGTTATTTATCATGAATGGATGACTCTTAGATATGACAGAGGTGTTAGAGTGGGTTAAATCACATCCCTTCCGAGGCTATGGACACCTACTGGTAGCAGTGGCCCTTTAAATAGTATTGAAGTTGGTTGCCTAGACATCGTTCCACTCGTAATCGAGACTTGATACCAGATTACATTTTTGACAGAAATACGTCTCATGCTAGACTACATTATTTTTTGAGTTTTGATCAGAATGCTCGACCTTTCGTAAAATGTTTCTTAAAATTTTATTTTTCTTATTTACCCTAAAATGAACTTTCTAGTGATGCAGAGATAACGGCTTCGCTTAGTGCGTCGCCATTGTTGGGAGCCACACATAATTTTTTTATATTTAACACTTTCAAAAGAGATTACACTTTCTGTAGCTACCATCACCTCAAATTTGTAAACATTTTTCTGAGTTTCGAAATGATTGATTAAAGCTTACCTTATTAATATTTATTGTTTGCATTTTCGTTTGTTTTATTTTTAATTCATGACTGTAAGAATGAATTAAACATAAAACTTGGATTGGTTTAATTATTTTGTGCCTTAGCAGTATATTTTTAAAATCCACCCATATGTAATTAAAATTCAAATCTTATCAAATTTTTGATTAATCCATTATTGAATTTTTGTTTTAATGTGGTTGTTATGAATTCAATGGTCTGTTGGTTCATTGTCGAATTGTTTTGATGCATGAAGAACCTTGGTTAAAATGTTAATATTCTTCTCATGAGTTTAGTGTTCATATCAAGATTCATTCCAATGAGTACAGACCTGTTGTACTTGCATTTTTTCCTTACCTTGCTGGCTCAAAACATTAATGAAGCTATTCATTATCTGCATAGGGCTTTGTACTCTATAGGTTTCGGCACTCATCGTGAGAGATGGTAAGGAATTCAATGAACCCTCTAGTTATCATTCTCACAATTTCTCCTATCTGAGTTATG
This sequence comes from Picea engelmannii, assembly GCA_009831015.1. Classification (NCBI taxonomy): domain Eukaryota; kingdom Viridiplantae; phylum Streptophyta; class Pinopsida; order Pinales; family Pinaceae; genus Picea; species Picea engelmannii. The sequence goes on along the minus strand of ML782116.1, from coordinate 98,718 downwards.
ATAACCTCTATGCTCTGCTATTTTCATGCTTCCACTCTCCATTCAGACCTGTTTTTGTTGCTCGCACATTGGGAATCTAAATCTATTTTGAGTGATTTATGTTGCATCCTTGTTACAGTGGTCATGGAACCCATCGTTCTTATAGAGTCGAATGGATTCCAGGCCTTAATATCCCATGACAACACTATTTATGACTTAAAGGATCGTGGCTGGGATATTTTCCTCAAGAATTTCAAGGGTTATAATCTCTAGGTTGCAGAAGCTTTCACACAAACCATTGACGGTTTCAGAGCTAAGATTGGAGACATAAAATTAGAATTGACAGAGGATTTTTTGATCGAAGCAACAGGGCTCCCATCAAAGGGAGAGACGTGGTTCAAAAATGGCAGAATAAAAGAGGTCCCGTGGAGTTTTTTTATGACCTCCCGTAAAACCACTTGTTGTATAAAAGGTATTCCTATCGCTCTGTTAAAACCTAGATGGAATAGTTTACTGTTAATTCTGAAGCAATTTGTTATGTGTGAAGGTCAATACAGTCTGGTTTTTCTATATCATAGGTTTCGAGTTAGATATGCCCTTTTACCTACTAATGAGTCTCTACAAGATGTCCAAGTGTTACAAATGACAGGGTATCAATTCGAGCTTGTTACACCATGGACTTGTTAAAATTTTGTTGGTGTATCATCTATCGAACATAGGTGATAGTTGGGAGACCATTTTGATGAGAACTGGCTTCGCCCAGGCTATCCCTATAGCCAACCCTCTTTTAAATGAAAACCCTAACTCAGACAAGCTAGTAGTTGAAAGTCAATTCATTAATTCAATTAATGAACTAGAGTTTATTGATAAAATCCCTCTAGATAAAGGATCATCATGTAGGGTTTCACCTGCAAGATCTTCAAAACAAGTGACTTCTAAATTGAAGGGAAATGATCCTCATGTTCCTATGAACGATGTTAGTTTGAAAATTAGAGTTAAATATGATGTCAAGAAACTCTGTACAGGAAGGAAACAATAGTGCACAGAATTGGGTTTCAAGAATAAGAAGGTTGGTCGCCTAATCTCTAGAAAACTAAGGAACAAAAAGGATACTCATCTGAGCTTGATCGATCCGATCGAGATCGATGAGGGTTCAGATCGTGAGGTAGAGGATTTCTTAGCCTGAGAAGATCCAGAAGGTCAGTGTTCCAGGAGGGAGATCACCCATGTCGAACCATATGATTTCTTGACCAATTTACCTCTGTGTCTCAAAGGTAAAGAAGGATTTTCAGGTATTGGGCACGACCTGAAACAAACATAAGGTAAGACTGAAACACCCTTGGTCGACTGTGTCTTGTGTTGATATGACATCTCCCAGGTACACTATGATAGTTGTCTCTATTGGGTAGAGCGCTACTATACCGATGTTCCTCTCTTACAGGCCTGAATTAGAATCTTGACTGCTCAGAACGATTTGTTGAAGCAAGAGAAACTTGATGTCAAGGCACATACAGAGAGGAAGAATAAACAAATCAAGAGGTCTGGAAATATAGTCATTAAGAATACGACCAGTGTCAAAGCAATTATAAACTCTAAACTATCTGATCCCTCTTTGGCTAATTTTTAATGGTAAAACAATTTTATTTTCATTTCATTCATTTCTGTTATAAGTCAAAATAAGTAGATTTGAATTTTGATTTCATTTACTAAAATTAAGACCGGCTACATAATCTATGATTCGCAAGTCCCTTTTTAATAATAATTAGTTATTAGTAATTTATTTTCTAATTTATCAAATTGGTTTTGCTATTCTCAGGAAATGGGAGATTGTGTTGTTGATTGCTTGGAGAAAAAACTTTCAATTATACGCTTAAATGATCAGTAGTTTCTCCTTATTTATGTTTTGTAAAACTTTGATTTAATTTTGAACAAACCAATTCTTGTATGAGTGGTTTCCAATTCACTATTTTTGTAATACTACTTGATTTTTGGAGATTCAACTCTATCCTATGTGGTATGAGTATTTGGATCCTGAATTACTTTAAATACTATTCACTCTTGTGGTGAAGGACATCTTTTTTTCGAACGCATTATGGACATGTAATTCCCAAGACTGTATGGACAAGTTGTTCACATCTCATCTTTAGAACAGCATGACACTGTTCCATTACTTTTTTGTCTTTTATATTATGGAATATTAATATGTTAAAGAACTTTAGTCTTATTAGCATATAATGTTTCATTTTGTTCAACACTTTAAATTTTGTCTATAATTTGTTATTCATATATTGTATATGTGATCGTTATTTCATTTTAATATCATTGATTTAGGCTTGATGTTAAATTGATGTGTTATATGAATTCTTCATGTTAAATTTCTTTTACTATCAACAATCATCATTACTCACTGGATCTGTATGTTTATTTCTCTCCTCTTATATCATTGCTCCAAAAATACCTTGAGTTTATTCTAGGAATGTTAGCACAAGCCTATTACAGGTTTCTCTCACAGGCAAGATAGCTAGAAGTTTGAATTGCGCAGGGAGATAGATACATTATGTGACTAATCTCAGGTTAGTTTTATTCATATTCTATTTTTTTTATTAGTTGATTTATTAATGAAATAAGATAGTTTAAATTGGTTGTGACTATTATTTTGTTCTTGTTTCAGATTTTGTTTTATGAGTATCTTTTTGAGTTCTTAGATTTTAGACTATTAAACAGGAAATATAAAAATATGTGCTTTCTTTATCTACTTCATTAACAATTGTAAAAACATTGATTTTGCAAGACATCCACCAAAACTTGCAATTTTTAAATACCCTATTCATATTTATGTTTATGTTTTAACACTTGTAAATAATTAAATTCATGTACATAATATCGTAGTTATAGCTTTAGAATAGTTTATTTGTTTTATTTGTTTTAAGACCCTAGTTGGATAACGGAGCCATTAAACCCGTCAGGATAGATCATACCAAATGGCTTGGGTTAATTAGACAACCTTGGTCTAGATCTATCCTTCCAGTTGATGATGTGTCACTTACACCCATCAAAAAAACCCAAACCTGAAGCTGGAAAGTCTCGGAGTCATACAAAAAGAGGAGAAAGTTCCATAGGTGGAAAGTATGGTTGCATAAACTATTTTTCTCTAGGAAGAGGAAGAGGCATAGGAGGAGAAGTGAAATGATATGCCTATGGAAAGACAAGGCATATGTCTTAGGAATGTCCTGAGAGGAAGAAGAAAGAATGAAGTGGAGTATCTCACATTTCCAAATCTCAAAGTAATAATGTGGAGGAAGAAGCAACAGAAGATGGGAAATCCATCATGGTGAGGAAGGTTCTCTTAAATCCAGAGAAAGAAACAAAAGAGCCAATTCAGAGAACAACGTTGTTCAAGACTTCTTGCAAGACCAAGGTCAGGGTATGCAAAATAATCATAGACAGCGGGAGCACGAATAATGTAGTGTCCATATAAATGGTTGAAAAGCTAGAGCTGGAGACAAATGCACACCCGAACCCGTACAAGGTATTGTGGCTGTAGAAGGGACACCAAGTCATGGTAAGTCGACAATGCAATGTTGAATTCAAGATAGGAGGTTATAAAGATGAAATTATGTGTGATGTAATACCTATGGATGTTTGTCATGTTCTGTTGGGAAAACCTTGGACATTTGAGTAAAATGTCAAAGATGATGGGAGAAAAAATAATTACACCCTTGAGAGGAATGGTCATACACACATGTTGTTTCCAATGGAGGATAAGAGAGTAAAGGAAGAAGCTAGTCCAAGCATAATTATCATGAGTGGAAAGGAACTCTTGAATGAAGTCAAGAAGGAACAAGAGATGTAGTTTGTTGTGGTAATAAATCCCAGAGTCATCCTTACTAGTACTTTTGTGGATGATCTGCCTGAAGAGATTCATGAACTGTTGGATAATTTTGTTGATATTGTGGTGGATGAGTTACCTATTATTTACCACCCATTCGTAGCATCATTCATCACATTGACCTTAATCCAAGAGAAATTTTTCCAAACAAAGAAGCATATAGGTTGACACCTCAAGAAAATGAAAAGGTCAAGAATAAAGTCCAAGATCTATTGGACAAGGGATTAGTCAGAGAAAGTTTGAGTCCATGCACAATACCAACTATGTTGAGTCCAAATAAGGATGGAGGTTGGAGAATGTGCATATATTCTAGAGCCATCAACAATACTACCATCAAGTATAGATTCGCTTTACCCATAATGGACAATTTGATATATTTCTTAAGTGGAGCAATTTTTTTTCCAAGATAGACTTGAAGAGTGGCTATCATCAGATAAGAATGAGAGAGGGAGATGAATGTAAGACAACATTCAAGAAAAATGAAGGGTTGTATGAGTGTTTTGTTATGTCATTTGGCTTAAAAAATTCCCCAAGCACATTCATGATATTGATTAATGAAGTACTAAAGGATTTCATAGGTAAGTTTGTTATTGTATATTTGGATGATATCCTAGTATTCAGTAAAACTAAAGAAGAACACTTAAGGAACTTGACATTAGTGATGAGGAGGTTGCAGCATGAGAATATGATGATAAATATGAAGAAGTGTTCTTTTATGAAGACCTAACTCATATACTTGGGTTTTTTGATCTCTTCACATGAGTTGAAGATGGATCCAGAGAAGGTAAGAGAAATCAAAGAATGACCTTCTCTAAGAAGCATATTTTAGGTGAGAAGCTTCCATGGATTAGCAATATTTTATATGAAATTTGTCTGGAGTTTCAGTGGAATTTTTGCACCCATACTGGACACTATAAAGAAAAAACATAAGTATTTCAATTAGACAGAGGAAGCTGAAAAAATCTTCAGAGTATTGAAAGGGAAGATCACAGAACAACTAATTCTGGTTCTGCCATATTTTAAGAAGACTTTTCAAGTGAGATGTGATACAAGTGGAGTGGCTATTGGTTAGGTATTGAGCCAAGACAATAATCATGTTGCTTATTTCAGTTAGAATTTGAATGACACTAGACCAAAATATTCAACATAGGATAAGTAGTTTTACACTGTAATATAAGCTCTGAAAAAGTGGAGGCATTATCTTATTCCAAAGGAGTTTGTCTTGTACAGTGATAATAAGGATTTACAATTCATAACCAGACAAGATAAGTTGAAACAAAGACATGCTAAATGGGTAGAATTCAGGAAGAATTTTACTTTTGTTACTAAGCACATTAGTGGTAGCGCTAACAAAGTTGTTGATGCTTTGAGAAGGAGATGTCTAATTATGCAGGAATTGCAAGTGGATACCTTGGGGTTTGAATACCTTAAGGAAATGTATCGTGAAGATACATATTTTAAAGAGGCTTATGAAGCATGTGAGAACCCTTTTCTAAGGGACAGAAGCCAATGGATAGAGAATCTAATTCAAGATGGACTTTTGTTCAAAGGAATGCAACTCGGTATCCCAAAATGCTCAATGAGAGACAACTTGTTGAAAGAAAAACACAGTGGAGGATTGGCTGGACATTTCAGACATGAAAATACTTATGCACAAATAAGTTCTCCATACCATTGGTCGGGTATGAGATCCAATGTGAACAAATGTTTGGAAAAATGTAGATTTTTCCAATATGAAAAAGGGAAACAACAAAAAACTGGTTTGTATCATCCATTGCCTATTCCAGATAGGTCATGGGATGCCATAAGCATGGATTTTGTGTTGGGATTACCAAGAAACTAGAGGGGGAGTGATTCCATATTTTTTGTGGTTGAAATATTTTCAAAGATGGCACATTTCATACCATGCCAGAAAACCAATGATGCTACTCACATAGCCATTTTATTTTTCAAGGAAGTTGTGAGATTGCATGGTTTACCCATAAGTATAGTCTCAGACGGAGATACCAAGTTTGTGGGACACTTCTGGAGAAATATATGGAAAATGATAGGGACAAATTAGTCCTTCATTTCATCATATCACCCTCAGACAGACGAACAAACTGAGGTGGTAAATCATAGTTTAGGGAATTTGCTGAGGAGTTTGGTCACTAAGCATTATAACCAGTGGGATCAAATTATGCCCTAGGTAGAGTTTTCTTATAATGATTCTTCGAACAAAAGAATTGGAAAAATTCCATTTCAAATAGTCTATGGAATGCATCCAAGAGGAATTCAGAGTTGAGAAATTTGAGACATGATGGGTTCAGAAGTGAAGGAGAAGAAAACTTTTCTTCATAGATGCAGAAGTTTCATGATCAGATAAAGAGACAGCTATATGATAGCAGTAAAAAATATAAAATCCAAGTTGATCAGAAAATGAGAGAGGTTCATTTCAAAGTTAGAGATCAATTTTTAGCACACCTAAGGAAGGAAAGGTTCCCAAGGGGAACATATAACAAATTAAAGATGAAGAAAATAGGACCATGTAAAATCCTCAGAAGTTTTGATGCAAACGCTTATGATATTGAATTTCCAAAAGATGTGGGAATATCACCCATATTCAATGTTGCAGACATGTACCTTTATAGGATGGATCATACAAGAGGATAAAATGACCAGAAGGATATCCAAAAAGAGAAGAAGATGCCAAAAATGGAAAACCCATAGATGGAGAAGATCATAGATAATAGAATTGGTAAGAAGACTAGGAGGAAGACTTATTTTGAGTACTTGGTGAAGTGGAAGGGTCACCCAATAGAGGATGCTAGTTGGGTAAAGGAATCTGATATTCAAAAGAAAGGGAAAATAGTGCAGGAGCTCATAGACGGGAGTCCATGAATGTTTGGCCAAAGGAGTATGATGCCAGAGAATCACCATTAGAAATTAAAGAAGTCAGGTGGAGGACAACTAAGCACCCAACACACAGATTTGTAAACTGTTTTTGAATTCCGAGGAGAGTGCATCATTCTGGTTTGAAAGGATTGTAATTTAAATATTTTAAATGTTTTGAGGAAAAATCCATCACATAAGGCCACTGAGAATGTAATCATTTTAATTATCAGATAAGGTTGTAAAAATATTGAGTATCGACTCATATCTTACTGTAATTTCCATTCAATGTAATAGTCCTTAGTAGATGAATGTATTATCTATGATAGGATAGAACTAAGGTAGTCTGAAGGGAAGGCTCGAGAAGCCTCTCCATGTATAAATATATGTATTTTATGCCCAATTGGGGGATGCTTCTACTAAATGTTATTGTTATTTATGTTGATCATTATCTAAGAGAGTTATTGAAGCTTATGAAGAGTTGTAGAGATTTGTATGAGTCCCTATACATATTTTACTGAATGAATACAAGAAGAGAGGTTTGAATCCAAATGTATGGTGTTGTGTTCATCTAAATTATTTAAGTACATGTGATGTTTCTTTATTCTCTCCGTGTTTTATCCGTTTATGTGTATTTTATGCATGGATATGTTTTTCATGGTTAAGTGTGGAAACCTTTGATGTTTTTGTAAGTTTAAATTGTTTCTTTTCTGAGATTCCTGGTGCAAGGAGTGCATAGTGCCCACAAGGAGTGTGTAGGCTGATTCTAGATAGACTCTAAAGCTCAAAAAAGATAACGTGAAATTACAATCGAAGTGCAAGGGATGAACCATCTCTTAGAGGAGAGATGAGTTTAGAGAATACCTGTGCAAGAGTGTGGCGAGAAAACACTTTGTTTAAGTGTTGAAGAAGTTTCAGAAGAGATGAATGCAAGGAGTGTGTAAGGGAGATTTTTTTCAAAAATATATAAGTCCAAAAACTTCTCATAATTTAAAGGCTACAAGGAGTGCACCAGAGGTATGAAATACCTCAAGGAATTGAAGCTCAGGAAGGATAGCATTGGAATCCTTAAGGAAGAGAAGAATTATTTGTTTTAAGGGTCGAACGAAGGAGATCTATTTGGGAGGATCCAAGATCTGCCATCACCCTTAGATATGGAGAAGCAGTACAGGGTTTAACCTTGTAAGTTGTTAAGAGTTCACATGTTCCACAAAATTCATGGATCAAACTCAATGGGGGATTTATAAAAGAGTGGTAATAAACGGTTGAGATCCATTCGGGAGTTGCAACAGATCTGACATCCATCAGATCTAGAGGAGTTGCACAAGAGTTAATCGAAGAAGTACTTAGGTCTTCGTGCATTTGAGTGATTTGGACTACAGAGGCTTTAGGACCCCCAAAGTCTCGAAGCCTCGATGATCATCAAACCCATCCATCGTGAAGGACATGCATCGTCATATCAGGAGATCCGAAGGATAAACATTCTGGGAGAATACAAGGGATAGGAGTTCGATCTCTCTAGAGTCCCAAAGTCTGGAGTTGATCTAGACCATCGATCAGAGGAAGGACACATGGCATTAGATCTAGAATTTCAGAGGTCTAGTACTCTAGAGGAAACATAGTGCAACATTGTGAGCACCTGTGAAGGCCCAAAGACCGTAGTCTATCCCATTTTTCAATTAGAGAAAGATGTGTGGCGACATTTCTCACAAGTTTTGGGACATGGCACTTTGGTGAATTTGTGTCTTCCAGAAGATAGGAAGGAAAATTGTGAATTCCCAAAATCGTCCTAGTCATTGATCAGGAAGGGGACACGTGGAGGAAGGAGAAACCTTTCAGTGTTTCAGCGTCGAGAGATATGAGCGGCTGTGTGTGTGTTGGATGCAGTAAAAAATCATTGAAGACCGAAGAGAAGATATATGAGCCATCCATCCATCGGATATTGAGAACCATTGATCTATTACTTGGGTGTATTCGTCGAATCGACGATCCGAGAGATTTGTGAAAAAATGTTGCGGAGAAATCACCAAAGATCGAGGTGCGAAAGAGGCATAGATCCATCAATCTAATAGTGGAATAGGAGCCATCAGATTTGCCCCATTTTCAGTGATCCACACATCCCAAGTGTTGTGTGTATGTTTAGCGCGGTCATAAGTCATCGAAGCCCAAAACAACAAAATTTGAGTCGTGAATCATGGTTCTTGTTGAGGATCGTCAATATTGTTGCCTATTGTTCTACAGTTTGTGGATTGTGTATTCGGAGATAAGAAGGGTAAAAAAATCTCGAAGTCCTGAAACTAATGGGGGATTGAAATTTTGGCCCACGGTTTTGGCCCTTGGTCTTCGTGGAGGCTCTGCCAATGCTTGGGGACTCTCGAAGAAGAGAATTTTCATTTAGGATGTAGGCAAGGACCTGTGTATAGAGATTTTGGGGCTCGGAGGGATCCCGTAAGCTAATTTCAGCTCCCAACTAGAACGATCCTAAACCAGGAGGTCGCACGGACCCTGGGAGAGGTTTTGGTATGCATCAAAGATTCAGTAGAATCATATAAACTAAGACATCACTTAATGAAAAATCAAAATAATAAATTCACATTAGGTATCTTCTTCAAACTTCAAATTAGCTCAAGATTTTATGTAATTTGGAAATTTTAGGTATGAGATGACCATCAAAAGATCATATTAGGTGTGTTAGTTCTTTTATAGAAGAGTAGTTCCTAAGAAGTCCCATAAAAGTGTATATATAGTGAATGAATTTTTTTTTGGGTTACTTCATGTTGATAGAATCATTAACATGCAAGACATTATGCTTGGTCCATTTTCAAGAGTGCCTTTGAAAAGAGAGTGCTTACTAATTGATGTTGGAATACTGAAGGGGGGGGGGTGAATTAGTATGAGCACTTTTACCACTTTTAACCAAAATATATAAAATTCAACTTAATAAACAATATATCGTCAATATATCGTCAATATAAACATGAGCAACATCACATCAAGTACACAATACACCAGAATTTACATGGAAACCCAAACAAGAGAAAACCAATGAATGCTTTCTTATATATCAAATAATACATTCATTGGAAGCACCAACTTCCCAATTATCCAACTGCAACTGGAAGAAGGACACAAACCCCTATTTACAGGCTTCAACATGAAGGAAGATACAACTCCCTGAATTCTCTAGCTCCAACCAGAAGGAGGCTACAACCCCATGATTCTCAGGCTCCACCTGAAGGAAACTACAACTCCCTGAATTATCTAGCTCTAACCTGAAGGAGGCTACAACCCCCTAATTCGCAGGCTCCAACCTGAAGGAATATCCAACTCCCTGATTCTTTGGCTCCAACCGAAAGGAGGCTACAACCCCCTTTCCTTGCCCCGTCATGTCACCCTAAAATATAAGTGTAGACCAACTATAACCACCATAATCACTACCACTATCACTACCACTATCATTGTCACTGTCACTGCCAGTGTCACTATCATTGTCACTGTCACATCAACCTGTAACATGTCACTGTCATTGTCATCGATACTGAACCCGATTCTCTCACATGGATCATATACCAAGGACACCTTTCAACTAGATGTCCAACAACACCAACACATGCCTCTACCAATAATGTACCAAGATCACCAAAAAAGAATCAAAAGATATTTGTCTCAACCATGTACCATACTAAGCATCAACCGTGTACCACAACATGTACCATAATAAGTGCATCAACCATGCACCAACACCTATACCAAACCATGCATCAACCATGCACCACAACTATGTCAAACCATGCATCAACCATGCACCATAACCTATACCATATGACTCAACCATCAACCATGTACATCAACACCATACCAAGTACCAATTGTGTTTCGTACCATGTATCAACCATGTACATCAACACATGTACCATACCATATCACTCAATCATGCTATATACCATGTACCATAGGATATATCAAACAAGTACCATCAATGGTGTACCTCAACAAAGTAACAAAAAACCAATATGATGTACCAAGTATATGCCTCAACCATGCACCTAATATGTACCTCAAGCATGTGCCAATGCCTCTACAATATACCAAAGTATTGCGTCAAGTATGCACCATAACATCATCAACATATAACCCACAAAACATGCATATAAAAATACTTATAACTCTGTAAAATACCAAGTGTATGTGATCAAAAACCTCCATACCTTCCTCAACTTTAGCAACAAGAGGATAACATCTTCATCAAACTTTACCTTAGTCTCACATGACTAGTTATTGGATTAGTCACAAAACCTAACTTTCAAAAATTATAACTCCGTACATGTAATGAATAAAGGTTTGAAACTTGTACCCAATATTATTCAATATCTTATCTACACTTCCTCCAAGTTTCACTACTTGGAACATCCCATAAAATGAGTTATAGAAAAAATGGAAGACCTTGTTGAATTCTAGCTTATTCTAGAGAGAGAAAGCGTAGAGCATTCCACACATGGAATATTTGATATATAGATATGAAAATCATACACAACATACTAACGAATGTACTATATCCAATGAATTTAGGCTCACTAAATTTTGATCCTCTGTGAAGAAGTTATGACTGTTTTACCTAGAACACTGGTTTGAGACTAGTTTCAAGAATAGTGAAAAACCCTATTGTCCATAGAGTTTATCTCACAAACCAAGATGACCTAGAAGATAAAATATTTACCAAAATTACTTTGACATGTCTTCTCAACTGCCTCCAAGTTTCACTATATCAGTCATTTTAGAAAAAGAATTATAGTTAAAATGGTAAGATGACCTTTAAATAACATACCTTAGAACACATCATCACAAGAATTCCCTCCCTTGGAATTTCTCCATTCTTTACTTCATCTTCCCTATGAAATTAGCCTCGGATCTATTTGTCTACCTCAGATAAGAATCACTTACTCACATAGAATATATTCAATAGAATGTGTGTGTACTTATGAGTGACTTCTTGAGGTGTATATATAGTTTTTGTAGGTAACCTCTTTCCTTAACTTTAGGGCTTCTTGAAATTTCTTGTTACAACCACTTTACCCTTTCATTAATGACTTGCAATTAATTAGGGTCTTCTTAACCCATCTTTGGGGCTTCCATAGGAGCTTCTTAACCCATCTTTGGGGCTTCCAACTTCATGAACTCATAACTCCTCAATCGTGAGGAACTATGTGACACTCCACCTACCATTAGAAATGGCATGACGAGGACTATACATATATGAGTGTGGTAACTACATTTACATTGTCTTTCATCTAATTATTCCTCAAACAACTTTGGGTATCATTGAAATCAACCACTCTTGTTGACATCAATGAAAACTAATTTACCATCAATATCAACCATATCTCTAGGGCTTCTAGACTTCTCCAAGGGTTGAAATCAATCTCCAAGAGTTGACATCAATGAAAACCAACTGTCCAACAATCTCCCCCTTTGGAATTGATGGAAACACCAATATTGATGGAAACATTGATGTACCAACACTCATGCTCCCTCTATGACCATTTATCATCATCAATGTTTATCACTCTCCCCCTTTGACATCAATGGAAAATGGTCTCTTTCTTTGGGGTTGCTCCCCCTATCTTCATGCATCTATTCTTTCTCTTTGTTTTCATGCCTTTATTCTTTCTCTTCTCTTTTGACATAATGGGCAAAAGGATAAATACCCTTGTCGGTATATCTCCCCCTATCTTTATGCTACCGATATTCTTATTTGGATATCTTTCTATGATGATTTCTATTCCCATGAATTCCTTTCAAGATGTCTTATAGGATACCTATAAATAATTCCTTTCCTCTCGTCCACTGCTCAATAATTTTCCGTTGGTGCTTCCTCTTGTAATTATATATTTATATATATATATATATATATATATATATATATATATATATAATATATATATATATCACTTTATTTCAAATGATCTGTCATGACCATATATTTCAACAAGGTCCATCTAATGATATAGATTATGTTGTAGGTTTCTATTTCATTGTTTTGTTGTGCCTTTCCCTTCTTTCCTTTCTGTGACCAACTGATTCCAATTTATTCCAATGATTCCAATTGTAAATACACTGCTATGCGTCTTCCCTAACCAAAATTTTTTGTACCTTCTAAGTATCTATCTCTGTCCATATGTCATAAGTTGTCCATAACTCTGCTACTCAACTTTCCACAATGCTAGCTCATATGTCATTATGTACTTCTGTTATTTGAATACTCTAAATATGTCTCTACACTTACTTCAAACTACTCAAAGGATGGTTCTATGATATATAGTAACTATTGCATTGACTCCCCCTATTCAATATTCATATTTACTGGGAGTCTCCAATCCAAATGGCTCAAAAAAATGGAGGAATCCTCCCTAATGTGGACTAGTCTTCCTCTTTATCTATAGACTCATCATCTCTTTGAACTCTGACTTCTTCCTTTATTCTTGTGGATTGATCTCGCACTACAATTCCCAAAAGTACAATATCTTGGGCATGTTCTTTATTCACTTTCTTTTATTTTCTTTCTCGCACTACTTCCAATTATGCAATCTCTAGGACTTGGTCTTTATTCACAAATTCTTATTTTTTCTCATTTCTTCTCCAAACCTTCTTGTATATGACATTTTCCTTTTTTCCTGTGGATTTTTCTTGATCTCGTACTATTTCCAATCCTGAGAGTATGACTTCTGGGTGTCCTTCATTCATCTAATCTTCCTTTACCTATTCTTGTTTTATTTTCCATACTTTTTTATATATGATAGTAGTGTTATCTTTCATAGAAGCATCCATCATGATTATACAATCACGAGCTATGTTTCCATAGTTATGGAATTTTCAACATTCAATGTTATGTGGGGCCACATAAGCATTTATTGCTTGAACGTTTCTTCCATAATCCCTGCAATCTGCAACCTTTTGTCCAAAATTAGTACAATAAAAATAATAACCATAAAAAAAATTTACATACCTGGGAGGGAATGATCTTCTTTGTGGTGTATTCCTTCTGAATTCCTGCCTTGGTTGATCATGATCTTCCCTTTTATTGATCCCTTCATTCTTATTGAAGCTCCTTTGTGGATTGAATGTGGAGGGTCTTCTTGAAGATGTATCTTTATCATTTTTCTTTGATTTTGGCTGACCATGATTCCTTCCTTTGAGAACTTATTCATAACTATTACCATATTGTTCATTCTTATTTTCTGGAAACATGGAGTACTTCTCTTCAACATTCTCTACTGATGATGTGGATGTTTCTATATTTTCATTGTTCTCGTTGAGATTGACAATTTTGGCTCTCAATGTGACAACTTCTTGTTCAAGCTTCTCAACCTCTTCTTATTTCATCATATGACTCTTCATGAATTATTATATTCAATTTGATTCTTCAAGTTGGATATTCAAGGAGATGATTTCCTTTTCAAGTCTTCTTTCTTCTTGACCAAATTATGGTTCAATTTGATTTAAGTCCTCAATTATTTCCTTAAGATGATCTGTCAAAATATTTTCTCTGCTTACTTTATTTCGGCTTTCAAAATATGATTTTCTTCCATCTAAACTTTGTATGTTTCTTCAATATTTCCGACTTCTTCTAGATGAGATTTTAGTTTCATGATGACCTGCTAGGCTTCTTTTGAACTTTCTTGAGAATTCTTCTTGATCCATTCAAAAGAAATTTTTTTCTTTCTTTCTTTCATCAATTCGTCTAGAGCACCGATTAATTATGCTTCAAGATATACTATACCTTCTTCACAATATTCTTCTTCTAAATCTATTTGACATGATGACCATATTTATTGTTTTGATACCTGCATCTTCTTTATCATTCTCTGTCCCTATGATGGGAGATTCTAAAAAATAGAGATCATGTAGCTTATCCCAAAGTTCTTTAGTTGATAAAAAATTTCCAACTTTCTCTTTTACTGAATTAGTTAATCCTTCCAAGATGAAATCCATTTTTATTTTGTTTTTTGTTATTCAAATCATTCTTAGTTGTAGTCGTTGGTTTCTTAGTAATAGTATATCCTGTAACAATTGATTGTCAAACATAATATACTTGTGCCTGTAAAAATTATTTCATTTAAATATTCCACATCTCATAATTCTGACCAATATGACCATCAAACCATGGTATTCCATTATATGTGTACACACTATTGTTGATCTCCATGATCTATCTTCCAATGGTTAAACTATTTCCTGAAGGAATCGTCCCTGATACCAATTGTTGGAATACTGAGAGAAGGGGAGGTGAATCAATATGAGCACTTTTACCACTTTTAACCACAATATATAAAATTCAACTTAATCAATAGTATATCATCAGTATATTTTCAATATAAACATAAGCAACATCACATCAAGTAAACAGTACACCATAATTTACATGGAAACCCAAATGGGAAAAAACCACAGAATTATTTCTTATATATCAAAGAATACATTCATTGGAAGCACCAACTTTCCAATTCTCCAAATGCAACTGGAAGGAGGATAAAACACCCTATTTACATGCTCCAACCTAAAGGAAGCTACAACTCCCTGAATTCTCTCGATCCAACCAAAAGGAGGCTACAACTCCCTGATTCTCAGGCTCCAACCTGAAGGAAGCTACAACTACCTAAATTATCTAGATCCAACCAAAAGGAGGCTACAACTCCCTGATTCTCAGGCTCCAACCTGGAGGAAGATCCAACTCCTTAATTCTTCAGCTCCAACCAAAAGGAGTCTACAACCCCCTTACCTTGCCCCATCCCGCCGCCCAATAATATAAGTGTAGTCCAACTTTCACTACCACAATCACTACCATTGTCACTTCCATTATCATTGTCACTACCAGTGTCACATCAACCTATAACATGTCACTGTCACTATCAACGATACTCAAACAAATCCTCTCTCATGGATCATATACAAAGGACTCCTCTCAAATAGATATCTAGCATCACCATCGCATGCATCTACCAAGCATGTACCAATATCACTAACATACCATCACAAGATATGTGTCTTAACCATGTACCATACCAAGAATCAACTGTGTACCGCAACCTGTACCATAATAAGTGCATCAACCATGCACCAACACTTTTAACAAACCATGCATCAACCATGCACTAACACATGTACCAAACCGTAAATAAAACATGCACCAAAACTGTGCCAAACTGTGCATCAACCATGAACCATAGCCTGTACCATATGCCTCAACCATCAACCATGTACATCAACACCATACCAAGTACCAATCTTGTATCATACCATGTATCAACCATGTACATCAACACCTGTACCATACCATATCACTCAATCATGCCATATACCATGTACCATAAGATATATCAAACAAATACCATCAATGGTGTACCTCAAAAAATTACCAAAAAATGAAGATCATATACCAAGTATATTCCTCAACCATGCACCTAATATGTTCCTCAAGCATGTGCCAATGCCTCAACAATATACCAAAGACTTTCCTCAAGCATGCACCATAAAATCATCAACATGTAACCCTCAAAAAATGAATATAAAAATACATGTAACTCTATAACATATATGTTGTATTTGATCACATACCTATAGACCTTCCTCAACTTCAGCAACAAGACAATAACATCTTCATCAAACTTTAACTTAGTCTCACGGGACTAGTTTTTGGATTAGTCACAAACCCTAACCTTAAACAAGAATAATTCCATACATGTAATGCATAAAGGTCTGAAACATGTACCCAATATTATTCAATATCTTCTCTACATTTCTTCCAATTTTCATTGCTTCGAACATCCCAGAAAAGGATTTATGGAAAAAATGGTAGACCCTGTTGAATTCTTCCTTAATCTAGAGAGAGGACCTGTATAGAATTCCATGCATGGAATATTTGATATATAGATATAAAAATAATACAAAAGATACTAAGGATTTTAATTTATCCAAATCATTTGGTATCACCTAATTTGTATCCTCTATGAAGAAGTTATGATTGTTTTACCTGGAACACCTATTTGAGACTAGTTCCAGGACTAGCCAAAAACCTTATTTTCCATAGAGTGTATCTCACACAATACAATGAACCAGAAGATGAAATATGTACCACATGTACCTTGGCATGTCTTCTCAAATGCCTCCAATTTTAATTATCTGACTCATTCTAGAAACAAAGTTATAAAGAAAAGGGTAAGATAACCTTCAAATAACATACCTTAGAACACATCATCACAAGACTTCATCCTCCCTTGGAATTTATCCCTTCTTTAATTCATCTCCCATCTAAAATTCTCCTCAGATCTCTTTGGTTACCTCCAATTTCTAAGTAACCTCTTACCTTAAATTTAGGGCTTCTTGAAATTTCTTGTTACAAACACTTTACCCTTTCATTAATGACTTACAAATAATTAGGGGCTTCTTAACCCATATTTGGGGCTTCTAATTTCATGACCTCATAACTCCTTGACTGTGAGGAACTATGTGACGTTACACCTACCGTTGGAAATGTCATGATGAGGACTATTCATCTATGAGTGTGTTACCTGTATTTTCATTTTTCTTCATGCACTTATTCCTCAAAAAAATTTGGTTCTCATGGCCACACCTCTCGAGCTTCATGTAGACTTCATCAAATGCACCCATCACATATGCTAACATCAAACACTATTGTTGACATCAATGAAAACTAACTCACCATCAATATCAACCATATCTCTAGGGCTTCTAGACTTCTCCAAGGGTTGACATCAATCTCCAAGAGTTGACATCATCGAAAACCAACTATCCAAAACAACTTTCCAACACTCGAGATACCCTTCCTTCAACAATGTGCATATTCCAAAACCATTTCTTTCCTTATGATATTCATTTTATACATTGTAAGTCCCCTTTTTGGGTTCAAAGTAATTTATAATTTATTTTATTTCTTACTAGGATTAAGTCCTTTTGATTGATATGCATTTAGTTCCCTAGGAGTAGGGGCAATCACCTCATAATGAGGGGATAAATATCAATATGACATTTGTATTTTGAAGTTGGTAATTCACTATCCTATTATTTGTTCTTTCTTTTACAACATTATTTCTTTTTATTATTCATTTCTTCTAGCAGTTGCATCAACCTTGACATTCTATCCCTTATTCTCATAAGAGGATCAACCACGGGCATGTTTGGTGTACATGTAACAACCATGACCAAAGTTTAACACACTATGTAAGGCTCCAAGATGGAAATTTTAAAGTATGGGGGGAGTGATATGTTACCCCTATCAAAGGCTCCTAGTAATACACTTGTTCCCCAACAGTGACAATACTGGAATAGGATACAAATGGTGGAACAGAGGTGAAAAAAGGAAAAAATAATAACTTCCAATATTATGATTCATTATTGGAATTCAACCCATGATCCTTACCTAAATTCCTAAAGAATTAAATATGACATTTTGCATGAAACAATGACTAGTGTACCTCAGAATATGATGGACTACCATCATCCAATGAACCATATTGATTAGGTGTGATAAGCTAATATGAATGAGGAGAGAAGGATGTGAGGTGATTATGTCTGTGGAGAATACTAATGTTATGGAAAACAATGTCCTGTGGCTATGGGTTAGGGCCACAACAAAATGATACACTAAAAGACCAGTCTCATAATCAAATCAGGCAGTGAATTGAGAATAACTACTTTGTAATAACTATGTTTCAAGGGAGTGGGAAGAGAACAAACATGGACTTGACATTTGATGTCAATCCCACATGAAGACTTTCTCTCCATCACTCTTCCACAAAAATCCTTTAAATCTCATGCACACAAAGAGACGATAAACTACAAATAGGTAGTTATTTGATAACTAACTAAAACATTATTATTACAACTTTCATAATAATTTCAATTTATAAAATGTAAAATATATTAGACACGTGAATCAACATATAAAATTGGACGAGAATGAGAGATATTTTAGTATGAACATAATAAAATTTGGTTAGAACCTATAATTGTTGTGGCACGGTCCCAAAACTGGGCTCCAAGTTCCTCCACCCAAGGCCAGAGATGATCAACAACACCTCCAATATTTTGTTCTCAAATAGGTCCAAGAAGGAAAATGATTTCTTATTGACAAGATAAAGAGACCACAATTTCTAGAAAAAAGGGTTTCCAGATGGAAGGGACAATCTCAAATGCAATGGGAAAAGGGAACTTGTAGGACTAAATTAAAATTAATAGTATAAGGATTCATTTCTCTGTTCAATTTTTTCTCCACCCCAAGGATCTAATTTATACTCCTTTTTTATAATTGGAGTAGTTATGGATGGGATACAGGAGCTCAGGAACCCGAGGAACCCATGAAATATACCCAAAAAATCGAGATTTATTATTATTATTTGAGCAAAATTAACATGTACATGGGTTGTTAACTGGAAACCAGCATATGTACGTGATATTCTTTAAGGATAGTCACTTACATCAACTAGAGCGAGGTTTTTCAAAGTATATTTCAGGATGAAAAGGGGGGGAAATGTCATTCAAGTAGGGAAAGGGATGTAATTGAGGCCAATAAGTCATCATTGGCACAGGGGTAGACCCAGGGTTCAACGCTTAACAATGCACCAAAAAAACCTCGACTACCGACCCTTTCGGCAACACCTGCGAAGAAGGCGAGGTCTCACTCGAGGTAGAAGAAGGGGGGGTTACAAGACGCATGTTTCTATAACCAGGCTAGGACACAGATTTGTGATAACAACACTTCATAGAGTATTTTGTTAACACTTAGGTTTAACATGCATTAGTTTCTTAGCTTAATTAACATCACAGAACATTCCCAAGGATAGATCTAATGCAGTAACAACAGAGACTATGCAACTAAAATGCTTAGCACTTAGCACTCTCAATCAAATCTAGCATTCTAACATAAGAAATGCATTTAAGAAACAAATACATATTCATTACACATCTAATCTAAGCACTAAGCAACATATAATAGATATAACATTTCACAGATCAAACCATAAGACACCAGATATACGTGGTTCACCCCAGTGTGGGGCTACGTCCACCAACCGCTTAGCCTCTTTATTATTCGTCAATCTCTTACATTCAGTTACTCTTGTGCACTAAGACACAGAGTTGAGCTTCACACCAAACATGAGATCTACACACTGATCACCAGATCCTCCTTCCAAAACTAGGTCAGGGCACAGATCCAACCCTCTATCAAGAAAAAATCCTTAACACACATACAATCCCTTTCACAAATCCATTCAACTTCTTGCACTTAGCTCCCAAAGCCTTCTACTTCTACCATACATTATTATTTATTTATACTTTTACAAACCCTTACAATAAGGCCTAAACATGGGAAACCCCCATGGACCGACATCCCATAACCCATTATAAAAAAACTAAAGAACCCCTTACTAGGTCCACATAGCCCACAAAATAAGTGAGATACGTGATCTCAGCTCTACCTAGGTACTCCTTCAAACAATGTGTCGAAGTCCAAAAGTGGGACAACTTTGACCAAGGTTTCCTCAAAACTTGGTCAAGGGCCAACAAACCCCCAACACTCACCTATGACTCGTCCTGAGTCACTCAGGTCTGGAAAATGTTGCTTTGAAGGTCTCGAGATTAATTTGATATGCCTTGACTTATTTCTTCACCTGATCCTCTTGCTCAGCGAGCTCCTGGATCTTATACTCTGTAAACAACCCTTCCAGTCATTGTTCTACCATTGCAACCACTTGGTCCAATTACGAGCCCTATCCATCAATCTCTTTGAACACCTTGCAGGCTTCATCCTGCATAGGTTGTAGCTTCTACGTCACTTCCATTACCCTACCCTCGAGGGTAGTGATCTGTTTTTGTACTACGCACTACTCCTAGGACATTTTCATTCTTTCTACCATAGTGAGCAGCTTCATCTGTGCCTGCACGAAAAATACTTGTTGTTGCGCCTCCTGTAACTGCACTTCCATCTTCCTTAGCTTTGGATCCTTGATGAGGCATTCATATGTATGTGTGCTTACATCACTCAGTTTTTTTTCACTCTGACGTGAGGAATATTATCCTTACTAATGTTTTATTAGCTGTCTCCTCCCCCTGGACACACACTTCCTACAAGGTGCTCGGTACTTTTTGGGCCTCCAACTCTGTTATCCTGGCTTGAAGTTGCTGGATGATCTCAGGGAGCTTCACTACTTGAGCCTCGACCAACTCTTGCTCCTCCTATGTCAAGCCTGGCATAAAGTGACATGATTCAATCACTACTTCTTTTACCATGGCCCACTCTGTGAGAAACTACTCCTTTGCTCCCTGCAGCTGGGATTTTTCCTTTTGGAGCTTCGCCTCAAGCTCTACTTTTTCATTTTCCTGGGATGCTACATTTTCCTGCGCTACTCTTAATTGTGTTAGGACTCCCTCTTTCTCCTATTTCAAGGCTTCTGTAGCCTTCTCCTTCTCTTCTTGGATTCTCTGAAGTCGAGCTTCTGTCGCATCTACAAGTATTCTCAATTGGGTTGCTTCATGCCCCAGTTTTGCAATCTGTAACTAGGAAGGCGCAGTAGGTATTACGCGGACCAAACAAATAGCTTGTTGTACCTCCTTCAATTCCTTCTTGATCCTTCCATATAGCTCCTCCTTCTTATCTCCATATCTCTGCAATATGTCCTCGCAAGCCTCTTCCATAGCTCTGCAAACTAGATTGATATCGTCCTCTATGAGCATGGCCTCCAACTTGGGCTTACTAGCACACGTCTTCTTTCTTTTTGAAGGTTTATTTGAGGAAACCTTCCTCTTCTGCAGTTTTACTGTCCCAACAGGGGGATATTCAAGTGGAGGGGTGGTAGATTCTCCTCCTCCTTTCCCTTCTTCTCCTTCATCTCCTCCTCCCTCTTTGTCTTCTTCGTTTTCTCATCCTCCTTCGAGTAAGCTAGACCCGTTATCTTTAGAAGCGTTGTCTTCCTCATCTCTCTCTATATCCTGGACTTCTTCCTAGATTTTATTCCTCTTCGCCCCACTGGACTGTCTGACATTCTCAACTCAGGTGACTATGGGGATTCCTATTGTGTCAGTGTCAGAGAGTTCTGCATCAGCGACTGATATAAGAAATTCCTCCAGCCACTCCTTCGTAATCTGCTCCATGTCTTCATCCGTTAGTTTGTAGTATGACTGTATCTCTTCCTGGTTCTTGTGTCTATGTGTAGTGATGTAGATGAAATGTGGATTGCGTGAAACGTTTCTATTGGTCAGTACTAGTGTAAGGTGCGTAGTTTCATGTGTGGAAATGATCCAATGGAAACCTTTAATTGTTGATAATATGCATGAAACATGGCATTGGACTGCCATTGCTTCTTCATGTCATTGGTGTACCACACTGTGGAAAACCTAGCGGCCAATGGTTTCGAGGATTCAATCTCTAGGAAGGTGGCTCCTTCAAGCATTTTCCAAGCGACAAATGTGATCAAAATGATCAACCAACTATAATGGAATTCATATCCCAAATCCTAGGGTTCACGATAATCCTTCTCTAGCTCATTGACAATCTAGTTCACCCAATTCATCTGCATTCCCTTCACACATTTTCCTACGAGGTCCACCACAAACCCAGTGACTTGTGTGGGGTGGTTCTTCCTTATGATCTTGCCACCTAGGAGGTGGCAAGTGAGGCACACTTCTCCATCTTGTATAGAGGTTACCTTGTAACCTCGCTTTCCTTTTTCGACTTCTCCATAGAATTCCTTGATGCGTTGTGCCAGGGAACGGTCTGAGGCCTTCCCTGGGTAAAACTTCTAAGGGTCAGGTCCCTTCACACTCAATCCTGTGATCTCATGAATCAGCGCTGGATCCATAGTAATCCATCGGTCGAGCCACAAGTATCCACCATGATAACATGACATCAGTAGTTTAACGCAAGCATTAACCTTCTGGTGGCGGTAAAAATGTAGTATCTTCATCACATTTAGCACGGTGGATTGTGCCAGCCCCTTAATCCATGGCTAGGAGGAGAGGCAAGGCTTCTTTCCAGTCAACTTTCCCAAGTAGCAGTGAGGTGCTAGCATAGATTATTTCTTCATGTCTCCTAAATTGAATTCGTTTTTCTTTAATAGCGAGAGCTGTCCTACTTGACTTCCGACTACACTTATTCCTTTCGAAATGTACGTAGTGAATACGACATACTCAAAATATCATGGGATGTTTTCATGGTTAACAATGCCAGCCAAAGGTGGAATGTACTCGGGTAGGATCGATGGGATCTGATTCACATTAGCCAGATCACCACGGTGCTTACATTGTTTCTCAGTCATGGGTTAACATGGCCATAATGACGTACAGTCGAAGGGGAAGACTGTAATACCCTAGTAAACGACGCCTACACACCTTCAGATATCGGTCTGTCATCCATTAGCTTCTTGAGGACTTCCTCGATAAACTTCTCTAATTCACTAGGCTCACCCGACATTCTAATGTTTAAACAAAAAGTTCAGGGTAAACAAACGGTCGACGAGGTCTAGTTTTAGATAACACAGCTCGACACTTGGACAATTCTTTGTTTAGCTCAGTCAATCAGGGGTAGAAAAAAGTGGTCCCAGTGTAGTTTCTGATGAGTTAAATAAGTAGGGCATCGTAATGGATTCTTCCAATGACCAGGAATGCTTCCATAAATGTGAATCTGTCTATTATGGCATGGTATCAACATAAAAAAGCAGTCCATTAGCCTATAAATGCATTTTCTAGCTGTTCTGGAGGATCGTTCTAACAGTCGGGGCACCTCCAACGGTCATATAACTTCGCCAAGGCGAAGTCCCATTCTGCGCAGTCCTGTTGTTCTAGCGAGGTTCAAATCCTATGAACCTACCTTCTGCAAGGTTCTAGTATGTGAAGTCTTCCATCTGGTCTTTGTAGCTTCTTGCATATTTTCCAACTTATCTTTCTTTTTATTGATCTTTCTTTCCTTCTTTCCTATGATCTGAATCTCTCTAACTATTTCTGGAATCCTCTTTCCATTTTTATTCTTATCTTCCCCTAGCATAGTGACTTCTCACTGTTGATGTGCCCTCAAAGGATCTAAAGTTAATATCCCTTTTATTAACACTTCCTGGGTAGGCATACTTATTTCTTGAGTATATAGGTCCTCCAAACCTTTTTTCATTCTTTCAACCTTGATATCTAATTCTCTTGATTTTTGTTCCTCCAACATTGTTACATTGTTCTGTTGCTTCGACTTATCCTCTCGTTATTCTATTAGCCGGTCTATTTTTCTATCTATGAAATCCCTTAGTTCTTGCTTTTTCTTTTTTGTAGCTTCTTCCTCTGCTTTCCTTCTGATCTGATCCTTCTCAATCCAAGTCTTACCTATTAAAAGTGGGAAAGGGGCAATGTCCCCAATAAACTTAATGACTTCAAATTCCTCTTCAGTTGATGCTCCATGAACAATAATAGGTGCATTAGTAACTCTTCCACGTAGGTTTATCATCTTTCCCTTAAACAAGCCTATCCTTCCCAACGAAGGTACCACAATAGGCTTTCCAAAAATTTTCCAAGTTTCCTCTGTCATAATATTCACTTGTGTTTCCTCATCCAAGACACAGTCTATGTCAAACTCTTCTATTCTTCCACTTATGCATTGTTTTTCTTCTAGGACCTTTGGTAAACTGACATCTTTGTGAACATCCATCATTTCTTTCAACTGTGATAACATAGTCTGAACTTTCTTTGATTATTTATCTTTATGTCTTTCTAATATGCCCTTGGTTTCTTGAATTTCTTCATAGTTTTTTTGTCTCATGTTCATCCTTTCAACTTTAGCAATCATCCTTGGACAATCCTCAACCTCATGACCAACAATCTTGCAACAAAAACAAATAGGACCTATGCCAGGGCATTCCTTAGCAAGATGTCCTTGTCTTCTACAATTATAACACAATGTCAATCCTCTTTTTGTTTTAAATTTTCCCCAAGCTTTTCTGTACTGCGCACTAGGATCTTAGTGTTGGACCTGCAATCTGCAAAAATTCTTTCTAGGTTCCTGCATCCATTTATTAGTCCAAAACCTCTTTCTATGCATAGTAATAACATATCTTTCTTCATTTTCATTAAATTTACTCAAGTCAACTCTTTCTTTCAACTACGCCCTAGCCTTCAGACTAGGACATAACCTATTAAACATACTTAAATTCATTCTTTCGAAACAAAAATTTTCACTTATCTTTATGTTGTTAAAGCACAAATCTTTACCTCTCTTAAGATCTTACCTCCTTACTTCAAATTGGATTTATTTCTTAGCAAAAAACTTTGCAATTCAAGTAGAGTATTGTGTATTTCAGCAGAATATCTATGCACATAGCTTCTCTTTTCTTTAATTCAGTTCCCAAGGATCATAGTTTCAAGTTCTGGAAACAGAACCATTTGTTGGCACAGGGGTAGACCTAGGGTTCAATGCTTAACAAGAAACCAACAAAAACCCGACTATCAGCCCTTTCGGTAACACCTGCGAAGCAGGAGAGGTCTCACCCGAGGTAGAAGTAGGGGGCGTTACAGGACGCAGGTGTCTGTAACCAGGCTGGGACATAGATATGTGATAATAACACTTCGTAGATTATTCTGTTAACACTTATGTTTAACATGCATTAGTTTCTTATCTTAATTAACATCGCATAACATTCCCAAGGATAGATCTAGCGCAGTAACAACAAAGACTATGCACCTAAAACACTTAGCACTTAGCACTCTGAATCAGATCTAGCATTCTAACATAATAAATGCATTTAAGAAACACATACATATTCATTACACATCTAATCTAAGCACTAAGAAACATATAATAGATATAACATTGCACAGAGAAAACCATAAGACACCAGATATACGTGTTTCACCCCAGTGTGGGTCTACGTCCACCAACCGCTTTGCCTCTTTATTATTTGTCAATATCTTACATTCATTTACTCCTGTGCACTAAGCCACATAGTCGATCTTCGCACCAGATAGGAGATATGTGCCCTGAGCACTAGATCCTCCTTCCAAAACTAGGTCAGGTCACAGAGCCAACCCTCTATCAAGCACAAATCCTTTACACACATACAATCCCTTGCACAAAGCCATTCAACTACTTGCACTTAACTCCCAAAGCCTTATACTTATACCATACATTCTTATTTATTTATACTTTTACAAACCCTTACAATAAGGCATAAACATGGGAAAACCCCATGGGCCGAAATCCCATAACCCATTACAAAAACCCTAAAGAACCCCTTATTGGGTCTGCATAGCCCACAAAATAAGTGAGATCTACAATCTCAGCTCTGCCTAGGTGCTCCTTCTTCAAACAATGTGTCGAAGTCCAAAAGTGGGCCAACTCTGACCAAGGTTTCCTCAAAACTTGTTCGAGGGCCAACAGTCATCATAAGCACATGTGGTGTCAAATGCCACTATAACATATTCCCCCTAATGTGTGAGGTCAAAAAATAAATTGATGGTCATAATACATTACAAAATAGTTATGATATTGTGGACGGGCTTGGGTAGTATTAGTTGAACACTATTTCTAGAGAAATACCTACAACATAAACAAGTAAAATACTATCTTCCCAATTCAGGCATGCCCATGCTGAGGAGTGATGTAAGCATGGATTCCAAATCAAGTACATTGTGGATCCATGAGTAATATTGTGGATCCATGAGTAATGATAGCATAAATCATGTCCATGGCCACGAAAAAATGTACACAGTGGATCCATAAAATACATAAAAGTAGTAGTCATGGCCATGATAGAAATAAACAATGCAGCTATGAAAATGTATATCATAGCCACAAATGGATACACAATCAGGTTATATCTCAAAATAAAAAAGGAGGATATATGGATTCAATGGAGTGAAAAAAAAAATCCTTTGCAATTACCAATGTCAAATAGGGTGGTACAATCAATACAAATTGGGTAGGAGAACAAAAGAGGTGATGCTCGTAATTTCCTAGAGGTATTCAAAACAACCCTCTGTGGTACGAGTCTACACTATGCAAATAGATGTGTTGAATTCAATCCAAACATAGTGAGACACTACTTGATTATGGGTCATTAATGTATATCATTAACAAACACAGTACAACCCACCAATAATTATAATGGGTGTCAAGGTACCTAGTACAATCTCACAAGTGTGAATAAAGGAGATGATGTTGAACACCTGATAGAATCTACCGATCAGGGGACATTGATGTATTCCCAATGTCAATAGAGAGGGAACCTGCAACTAATGACTGCAAGCCCTAAGGTACTAAAAATGAATCTAGATCCCTACCCCAAAGAAATATTTGTTGAAGTCGATAGGAAGAGATTTGTTGGAAGGAAAGAACTAAGGTATCCTCCATCAACCAACATGAGGAGTAATAGAAGGCCAAATATTTGGAAGAAATCAGTTGAAATGATTGAAGGAACCACATTGAGATACAACTCCAGTATGTGCCAGATGGAATAGCACATGGCAGAGACTCTCTGAATAGTATCTAGTGATGTAGACTCTTGACAAAGATGAGGAATCCAACAATGTGTTCAAGTGGAAACCAAGGTACTGCACAAATTCCTATGTGTGATAATGGTTGTTGAAGTTGAACACAAGGGAAACCACTCAGTCATTGACCAATGATGAGTTGTCATTCACTGAGGACAAGGTCACCTATCAATGATGTGAATAGGCCTAACATGAAACTCTATTTCATACTCTTAGATAAATTAGTCGTAGTCAATAAGAGAAGACCCACCAACAAGAATTCAATGGGGACCTTCTATACTAGCATGAGTGAGATACAAAGATACTTGCGAAACTGAGTAGAACTTGATTCCAAGGAAGGTCGACTAGGAAAGTCAATATTTTTGTAGAGTGGTCGTCACAAGTTGACTTCCCTTGGACATAAACATGACACAAAATTGACTTGGGTAGCATAGACTATGAATTGGGATACATCTGCGACACAAGAGGCATCCACAAATGCTCCATATGACTGAAAGAATAACTAGACGGAGGTGATTATGATAAAAAATGAGAATAAGGCCTCCTAAAGCCATACTAAACCCAAGAGTGAGGTAAAGACTCATAATATTGTGTTCTATTCAAGGGAGACACAAGTATCTTCCATATAAAAAAAGACTCATTTCCATCCTTATTTCTTTTTCTTTTTCATATTATAAATTAAGAAAAAGAATAAACAAATGATATAGTACAATGGAGGAAAAGAGCATTGCGAGTGAGCTGACTAGTTCCATGCGAAAGGAACATACCTATACTCAATGAGACGAACACATGTAGGATATATATTCTTGGGGGAATTTTCCTCCAAGGATAAAAGGTTTCAAGTCCCAAAGGATAGTATTGCAAGGATGACAATTGTTGGAGAATGCATATACAAATGGTTGATCAACAACAAGATGAAGATGACATTACGCCTACAAATCGCAAGCATTCAATATGCATTGCAAGTAAAACTCAACAAACAAAAAATTGGAAGCCCCATAGGTAATTGGATGGAAAAAAATGAGAAGAATATATGAAGCCTCAATGCAAATTCATGGTGGGACTAAACAGGGCTTTTGAACCTACAGAAAAAACTGCAATGGGTGCCAAAATGTCTAGTGATGGACTAAATAGGAAACCCATGAGGAGGTAAGTTTAACCATCTGTAAATGACACCTTTAGAGAAACTTGAAGGTGTAATGTCATAACAAATGGAGTTGACCCTATGGAAAATATGTGATCCGTACAGATAAAAGCATTGTGCAAGAGAGATGAAACCTACCCTATATACCATTAAGGAACACAATACCTACCAAAGAAGTTGAAAAATGCCAATAGATGTAAAAACACCTATGAGAAAGAGACACCTATCAAGGAAAAATGCATGAAAAAACAACTCCAAAGAATTTAATTATTCTAAACGACATTAAAAATGTTAGAAGGGGTAAACAATTATGCAAAAAAGTAGAAAAAATGGGTTAAAATAGGTGAAAAATGATTTTTTACCATACCATTTGATTTTTTCCCTTTTGGACTGCATTTGGAGAATTTTTACCCTTGAACCTTTTGAGGACTAGTACAAGACACACATGAATCGGAATTGGAAACCGCTTGGACCATGTAGAAGACCATTCCCTCTTCTCCATTTTCATCCATTGTTTTTTTTTAGTGAATTTTTTAGTTTTTAATGTATCTTTTAGGTTATATGGCCATATATGAATCATGATTCAATAGGAATCATGTACATGAAGGGACGTACATGATCCCTGTTAGTGACATTTACATGTGTACATGACTATCCTAATTGGAAGTCGTGCACATCTTTGTAAACTTCAAAAATAAAAATTATAACTCAAGAATTTGAATATTTTGGCAGGATGGTGATTGAATGAAGGGAAAGGGAGCATGGAGATGTAGATAATGAAATCATGGATGACCTAGAGGCCCATGAATCCCTCCGATGATGAATATTTTATAAATTCTCCCGATGCAATGGGATTAGGCCTAAAGAAGATTGCTAGAAACATTGATGTATTAATAGGATCCCGGTGTCGATGCATTCGTGATCAATGGGAAATATTTGAAGAATAAGACAGAGGAAATATATTTTCTTACAAGTGTTGGTGTGCAATGGGAAGACCCAGAATTAAACATTAATTCACCAACAAATCCTAAGATATTGGCCTTTTCGGCATCACCCGCAAGAAGGTGAAGTATCACCCAAAGTACCTATGGGGACTACAGGAACCAGGCTTTCACAATCATGGGGGAATATGAGGCATTCATCCTTACTATTTTCTTAAAATTCATTCATACATTATGTGTGTTAAACCATAACAACATACTAACCTATATCACATATTCATTCAACATATGTGCAGAACCATCAAAACATCTAACGTATTAATATTAACCAACCATTATATGTGCGTAATAAACAGAATAAACAAACACATCACAACATCATACACATCATAAAAAGGTTTTAATGTGGTTCACCCCAAAATGGGATACGTCCACAACAAATGACTTATTTTATTATTCATTCATAGTCTTCCTAACAATAGGTGCACATAGCGCTCATACAATGATCTTCAGTAAAAACCCAAACTTGCCCAAGCCATTTTGTGTTGTCGTGCACACATGCCTCTCGAATAATATTCAACTAAACTCACTATTCATTGCTCAACACCCAACTCAAATAGGCTCTCACTCTTGAATTTCCATCACTTCCTTCTACCCAAAACCCATTACATATTTATACATACACATTGGGGCTTATCCCATTACAATGTGGACAAAATGTCCCAAAAATCCTAACTAACTTCTTCCTTTTTCACACTAACTCCTTAAAATACGCTAATTGGCTTTTGCACATGCTACTCCTTTGTTATTTTTTCCCGCAATCCGCTCATGCAAAATTCCCAAAAATTTCCCAAACTTCCTGCTCCAACAAGCCACCAACACTAATTTGTGGCTTGTCCCGAGCCACTTCAACCGTGCTTCCATGTTGCCAGGAACTTGTGAAATATTTTTTATGTGGGAGAGAAATTTTCTTTGACTTGTGCTTCCTAGTGCAAGATGGCTTCTTCTATCTCTGTTGTAAGATGTGTCTTCAACTTCTCTTCATTTTCTTGTGGTTCCTTCCTTGCGATGCCTTGTGAAACTACCAATTCCTCTACTACTCAGAATGCTTCTTATTGCAATGCCTCTAACTTTTGTGCAATATCCTATTGTTCTTCTCTTCATTGGCTCATGTCTAAGTAGATTTTCTTATTATCTATAAGTGCATTCATATTGTCTTCCATTGGCAGAGTGCTCATGGTTTCCTTGAATCTTTGCACCCTATCATTCATAGACTTCAACTTATTCCTGATTTCTTGCAACTTTGCATCTTATATCAATTGCATCCACACTTTTTTTCTTTCATCATACAATTTGACACACTCCTCCACTAAAATCTTGATTCTTTCTACTATTGTTTTTACTGTCATCTCTCTTTGTTCCCTTTATTTTGGTTGTATGCTTGGTATCTGGTGTTCTTCCAGATAATTAATCTTTGTGCGAAATCCCTGAATGGCTTCACCAATATTCATAATTTGTACTTCTAACAGGACATCATCATGTATAAACATGTCGGTAACGGTATTGTAAACCCCCTTATACCTCATGTTTTAGTCTCTTTGATCTTTGTGCGGCCTCATCTCTCTTCAACCTAAGTTTATTACATTCTTCATGTAATGCATCCTTATATTCATATGCCTTTGTCAACTCCATCGATGTTGACACTGCATGAACTTGAATTTCCTCTATTACACTTGTCTACAACCCATATAACACTTCTACAGGAATTTGAGACAACTATAAGTTGATATGACTTAGTTCCTTTGATTTCTCCTATAACTTTTCTTGTGAGAAATGTAATTCTCCTGTCACTAGTGTCATTGTTCGACGCTCTCTGTTATGACCCAAGGCGGGCATATATATGGATAAATGTATATGATATTAACCCAAGGGGTGGAATATATGGGTAATGTGTAAATATATATGTAATAGGGTCGGCCTAGTGATAAAAAGGCCTCATGTGCAAGTGTGAATAGATATATATAAGAGATCATGTATTCATTATTCGGGGAAGTATGAAAGGTAATTGGTTATTTGGAGGGTGCTCCGCTATTATTTAAAGGCGTTATTGTGTAACTTATCTATATTGCAGTTGTGATCCACGTTGACATTCTGTACATGGTGTGTACTTCTGTTATTTTATGATATTTTGAGTATTTGGACAATAATTGGTACAAATACTCAAAATATCATAAAATAACATAAGTACACACCTGTACAGAATGTCAACATGGAGTGCAACTCCAATATAGATAAGTTACACAATAACTCTTTAAATAATAGGGGAACCCCCTCCAAATAACTAATTACCTTTCATACTTCCCCCAATAATGAATACATGATCTCTTATATATAGCTATTCACACTTGCACATGATGCCCATTTATCACTAGGCCAACCCTATGACATATGTATTTACACATTACATGTACATTTAGGCCCATATATGTCCCCCCTTGGGGTCATATCATATATATTTAGCCATATATATGCCCCCCTTGGGTCATAACATAGTACCCTCCAAAAATATTTGTCCTCAATTTTTTTCATTTAAAGGCTTCACATGTGATGAAACCAAGTAATATGATTTTCTTATGTTCCTTCTTTCTTCATTCCATTTTTGATGATCTATCCATCCAAAATCAATTATTTTCAGTCTTAATCCTTGGTGTCTAGTTGTTGAGTAATTTTGTTTCCTTTTATTCCATGTATTTTTTTTTAAGCTTCTCCAATTTGTAGTCATTGTTGGTCTCTGATAATAGCTTGTTGAAGAGCAGTTTGGTGATTCCTTGTTCCATGAATATTGACACGTTTTCCATCTTCTTCCTTCATAATTTTGATATTGTCCTTCTTGTCTTCCTTGAAATGCTTCTTGGTAATGAGGGTGTCAATATGGTTTCACATTTGATGGTCTTTCTTCACTCTGCACATGCATTTCATCTATATTCTTTTCAGCAACAATGGAATCCTCAATCATATTTTCTTGGTCTTTGATTACTCTAGCCTTCGAGATAATACCATCATATTTGGCATGTACATCCTCTAGATGGATTTCAACTTCTTCAAGCATCTTTTGTTGACCTTCTTGAATCTTATCTTCTCTCTCCTTTTGAAGCTGCAATGTGATCCCATCTAACAAATTTTGACGTCCTTCTTCAATTTTGGCTTGTATTTCTAATTTTACC
Organism: Picea engelmannii; assembly: GCA_009831015.1. Classification (NCBI taxonomy): domain Eukaryota; kingdom Viridiplantae; phylum Streptophyta; class Pinopsida; order Pinales; family Pinaceae; genus Picea; species Picea engelmannii. Next base: position 66,135 of record ML782116.1, on the reverse strand, counting down.
GTATCAGTATTTAAGGATTCCTCAACCTTCATGCAAATTTGATCTTCTAATATTTTGGTAGATTCTTCATCCAAGATCCTTCTTTATTCTTGATTTTGACAATTCTTCTTTTCTTCTTTCAATATCTTGAACTCATCCATTAGTTTTTTATTATGGTTTCATAATCTACATATCTCTTCATCTTTATTTTTCAAATATTCCCTTGACTCATCATTTTCCCACTTTGATTTACTATTATTCACTTTCTTTAATTTCTTAACCCCCTTAATGAGTGATTCATTAATGGATTGTATCTTATATAAATCCTCACCCTTATTCTTAATCACTTCCTTTACTTATTTTAATTCATCTTGAATTCTATACAATTCCTCCATTTTTGTATCCCTAATCCAATTATCTGAGAAGAGTTTTTCAATTTTTTCCCATGTGCAGTGCCATCTAGTATTTTGATCAACACTCATCCACCACTTCCCAGCTTCATCAAAAAAATAATTTGTTTCCTTTGTAGGAGTCACATTATGTTCTTTTACTGACCTCAGCCATTCCATAGGATTGATTTCATCTTTATCTTCATCTCCTTTAAATTTAGGTATTGTCATTGATTTTTAACTGAGGTCTAACCCCAATCCTTGAATTCCAACCTTAGTATATTAAGTATAAATGTCTCAAATAATTATAATTGTTGTTCCAATATTCTCTTCTACGTATTATCTTTCCAATGGATTTTGAATCAGCTCAATAGGACATTCCAATCAAAAGTTATGATAGTTTTAAATCAACATACCTTGGAAACCTTGATTTGGAGCCTATTCTCCTGGTCGACCTTACTTCTGATGTATCTCTGCAATTTAGGCCCTTTTTAGTTTGAAATTGTGACCTGTAGTACTCTAAAATCTCTTCTCTACAATTCCACACCTTAATGATTTTTGGCCTTTCTAGGAGAGATCACTTGTACAATGTGCCCCATGCACGATAATTGATATAAAATTATGAAACATGTACCAGAAATAATATGTCATGTCCCCTATTCAATTCAACTAGTCTCACTCAATTTGGATCTTCATTTAAGAAGATATCACTATTTTACCCAGAAGACCTGTTTGAGACTAGTTAATATGACTAGCCAGATACCCTATCTTGCACAGGGTGCATCTACAAAAGTAGAATGACCCATAAGCTGAAATTATTTTCATAGATACATTAATAATTTCTATGAATATCCTCTATATTTCAGGGTCTCATGTGTTACAAAAAACACTTTATAAAGAAAATTACAAGATGGCTAAATTCAATATGATTTCAGAACCCTATCTTACAAAGCCTATGTCGCTGAAGGTATAAGGCCTCGGGAGCTTAAATTGATACCCCACATACCTTGATCTGTCTATCCTCTAGGGGGTTCCCTTTGAAATTCCGTAGAAAAGCATTTATAGTGAAAATTCCAAGGTGTCTCTGGTGTAGCAGCGAAACCCCAAGACCTTGAGCTTTGATACCAAATGTTATGGTCCAAATACTCAAATTATCATAAAATAACAGAAGTACACACCATGTGTTATCACTGAAATTTCGTTCGCACATGGCGACAAGAACTCAGCATCGTCAAACAGTAATGAAGTCATTCATGGCACTGAATTAATTTCACAGCATTCCAAAAAGGTCAAAAACTATACAAAGTAGTGAAAAATTGAAGAGCGCTTTACAGAAGTTGGGTGCGCGCGCACATGCACGGAACAGAAATGTACCATGAGCGCATACGCGCACAATGCGCGACTGTTGGCGCAAAAACCCGTGCACATGCTAAACAGCGCATTTATTGAATTGGTCGGCCTCCCAACCACTTATGGATCAGCTCCCAAGCCGATTTGACCCTCAAATCTGAGCTAAATCCGAATGGTGGTCTGGTCAAAGACCTAATAAAGCCCTAAAGAGCCTCTTTTCACACTACAAAGGAGTTACATAATCACCCAATGCAATGCTATAAAAAGCCATGAAGAAACCTCATTTTCTCAAGGAATTTCATGTAATGTTATGCTGCCTAGATTGTTTTAAGGACTCACTCCTTGACAAGACCACATTGGCACCATTTCATTGAGAAATCCACCTCTCCATTGAGTGGATTTGCAAAGGAGTTATTTCATCACCATTTTTATTTTTCTTGTTGTAAGGAGAGAAAGCTTGTGAGGGTCCAAGAGCCTTCCTTTGGAGGAAGAAGGGACTCATAGTCCCCTTTCTTCATTGTGCTTTGATTTCATCAATAGATCAGCCTAAAAACATTGGTGATATTGGTCTTTTTGTGTTTGTTATCTCTATATCCATATGCTAATAATTTTAGTTTTTTTAGTTTAATTCTTGCTTATACTTTTGTTTTTCTTTCTCTAACTCTTTCCTCTACATCTGTCATGCTCAGCAAGACCCAACTGGGCATGTAAGCACCTCTTATTTGCTCACCAAGGTGACGAAAAGAGTGCAAACACCATGTGTAGAATGTCAACGTGGAGAAAAACTCCAATATAGATAAGTTACACAATAACTCCTTAAAGAATAGGGCAACCCCCTCCAAATAACAAATTACCTTTCATACTTCCCCCAATAATGAATACATGATCTCTTATATATAGCTATTCACACTTGAAGATGAGGACCCTTTATCACTAGGCCGACCCTATTACATATGTATTTACACATTACATGTACATTTAGGCCCACATATGCCCCCCCTTGGGGTCATATCATATACATTTAGAAATATATATGCCCCCCTTGGGTCATAACACTCTCTTATTGTTGTGGATGTCATCGGTTGTGTTATCACATGAGGTTTTCAAGGGTCGTATGTGTTTGTTGTTAATACCTATGTTTCTATCCTCATCTCATCTCTCTCTGATCTGGATTTTTTCAGCACGAAATGAGAGCGGAGATATAATAAAGAAATGCATAGAGATATCATGAATATCCAATAATATAACATAAATATATCAGATATGAAACCATAAACACAGAGATACAGTAATACATGATTTCTATTAATGAAAGAAATGTACAAACTGTAAAAATATAGAGTGAAAGACTCGCTAGAATGGTGGCAGCTTATCTTTGAGAAGAGATGTGACGGCTACTCGCATTCACCAGAAAATGATTACAATGAGGCTCTGAAGGCCTTTTTACAATAAACAGGAATGCCAAAAACCTAACCCTAGGAGATGAAACGCCAAAATTCATGTGGGCTCCGTTTGGGTAAGTTAGTACATCAACTTCCCGGGGTCGTAACTTTTGCATACGATCTTTGTTTTAGGTGTATGATAGCCCATTGGAAAAGTATCATGAAGGAGATTCATTTTGGGGCCTTAATAATTCCATAGGACATCATTGAGAAGATCGATCTCGAAAAACATTCATTTAGGCCCTCAAAATGGCCCTGGAAGTTAAAAACTGCTAAAAATAGTAAATTGCCAAAATTGCCAGAAAATTGTTTTGAGACAGTCGGAAAAGGTGGGTGGCCACCGATATCCACCTAGATCAATCCTCCCTCCTTAGGAATAAATGGTGTCCATTGCGTTGAGTTCCTGGGGGAGAGGAAAAAGCGTTTGTTGAATCTGAATCTTGGTGAGTTGCTTGCCTTGCTGGAGACGTCGCGCTGCTCAATTTGTGGAAGTCTATCACGAACCTGTTGAGGCTGAACCTGTTCAATAAGTCGAGCTATATGAGAGGAAAATGTGCACAACGAATATTTGTGCTTTTTTGAAACCTTTTCGACCTGCTTTTGTTGGATAGAAGGTGCCTGGGGCGAGGCTATAGTGGTTGCAATGTCCTTCTGTTCCCCTTTTGAACAGATTGTGAGGAAGATGAATTTTGCAGTATGAGATACTACCTTGCGACACTTTTTAGGTGGAACACTAGTTGGAACTAGCTCTGGTATTCTATAGAGATGACCCCCAAAAGTAACAATGACACTACGGAGTCGAGAATCATAAACAACATGGCGTCTCCACATATATGGTTGGACCAAGAGAACATCACAGACATCCAGTGGGGCAACATCACATAATACCTCATATTTGAAGGATTGGATGTCGTATGACAATCGACATTGTTGGCTGACACAAAGATCTTGTCCTTGGCAAAGCCACCTGATGTTGTATGGTTGCGGGTGTGGTGTTGTCGAAAATCTCAACTGTTTGATGACCTCTGCTGAGATGAGGTTCTTCCGTCTTCCACTATCAACAATAAAATGCAACTAGGTCCCCTTCACCCACATATATGAATGAAAAAGGTGCCCCCCCTCTTCAATATCTGTTGGTTCTTTTGGTTGAATTGTTGCAGTCATGACAATAGTTGTGGGGTCTACGTCAATGATCTGTCCTTTACCAGTATTTTCATAATCAGATTACGATTAAGGGTTCATGTCCTTGTATTTGATCTCGGCCACCAATGATTCTTTTGATCTACATTCATCGGTGTTGTGCTAGGGGATTTTGTGGAAATCGCACCATTTTCTGGTGTCCTTCTTTGTCTTCCCATGACCCTTCTTTTCTTGTGGCTTGGACTGGTTTTTGGGAGATTGTTTGTTAGGGTTGTATTTGTCATACTTTGGTTGTTACAGATTTGTAGACCCAAACTCCCATTTGTTCTAGTGCCTATATTTATGCTTGATTTTAACAGCATATCGATAGGCAGTACCGAGTGATGAGATGTCAAGAAAATCCATTTCAGTTTGGATGTATCTGTGTAGAGCCCCACGATATTTCAGAACCAAATGTCATTCGGAGTCTTTGATACCCAGCTTGGTGTGCAAGGTATGGAAGGTATTGGTGAAATACAGAACTGCTTGGCCCCTTTCTTGCTGCAGTGTGGTCCATCTCATGTACTGGTCATTATAGTTGCCAATAGGGTAATATTGTTCCTTTAATGCATCCACAAAAAAATCCCAAGTGGGCTCGACCCCATATATTCTAGACTCCTTTGTGGAAATATACTCCTAGTAAGTTTCCCACCAATGTTTGACATGGGGGAGAGCCTTAAGAAGTTCGAAGATGATCTTTTCTCTATCGAAAAATTTGTGAACAGAGAAATAACCTTCTAACAGATTTAACCATTTATCTAGGGCATCCACATCTATCTGACCTTTAAATATAGGAATATCAAAATTGACCTGTACCATAAAAGGTGAGGTGCCTCCAAAGTGGCCTCTTGATGAATATGCGCTTGTTGGTATCGGCAGGTGTTGAAGGATGTGGGAAAAATTCTCCATTTCGTCCCTCTGTCACGTGAGAGCTTGCTCAAGCAACATACTGATAGGATCGTCTACTCCATCATTTTTCTTTTCTTCTTCCATTGAGGGTTTCTTGGGTGTGCAAGAGAGATTGTATTCAAGAGAGACAAGCTCGAGACCCAACTTGCTATACTCGAAATTCGTCGAGGACATGCACTGAAAAATGATCAAGAGCAACCTGCTCTGATACCACTGATCTGTATTTTTTCAGCACGAAATGAGAGCGGAGATATAATAAAGAAATGCACAGAGATATCGCAAATATCCAATAATATAATAGAAATAGATTAGAGATGAAACCATAAACACAGAGATACAATAATACACAATTTCTATTAATGAAAGAAATGTACAGAGACTGTAAAAATACAGAGTGAAAGACTCATTAGAATGGTGGCAGCTTATCTCTGAGAAGAGATGTGACGACTACTCGCATTCACTAGAAGATTATTACAATGAGGCTCTGAAGGCCTTTTTACAATAAACAGGAATGCCAAAAACCCTAGACATCCAAAAACCTAACCCTAGGAGATGAAGTGCCAAAAGTCATGTGGGCCCCATTTGGGTAAGTTAGTACATCAACTTCCCGAGGTCATAACTTTTGCATACTATCTCCGTTTTAGGCGTATGATCGCCTGTTGGAAAGGTATAGTCCAGGAGATTCATTTTGGGGCCTCAATCATGCCGTAGGCTATCATTGAGAAGCTCGATCCAGAAAAACCTCATTTAGGCCCTCAAAATGGCCTCGGAAGTTAAAAACTACTAAAAATAGTAAATTGCCAAAATTGCCAAAAAATTGTTTTGAGATAGTTGGAAAAGGTGCTTGGCCATTGATATCCACCTGGATCAATCCTCCCCCCTTAGGAAGCAATGGTATCCATTGCATTGAGTGCCCAGGGGAGAGGAAAAAGAGTTTGTTGAATCTGAATCTTGGTGCACTGCTTACCTTGTTGGAGATGTCGCACTGCTCAGTTTGTGGAAGTCTGTCACGAACCTATTGAGCCTAAGGCTATTCAAAAAGTCAAGCTATATGAGAGGAAAATGTGGATAATGAATCTTTTCACTTTGTTGCAACCTTGTCAACCTTCTTTTGTTGGATAGAAGATGCCTGGGGTGAGGATGTAGTGGTTGCAGTGTCCTTTTGTTCTCGTCTTGAACAGATTGTGAAGAAGCTGAATTTTGCAGTATGAGATACTACCTTGTGACACTTTTTAGGTGGAACACTAGTTGGAACTACCTATGGTATTCTATAGAGATGACCCCCCAAAGTAACAATGACAGTACGCGGTTGGGACTCATAAACAACATGGCGTCTCCACATATATGGTTGGCCCAAGAGAACATCACAGACATCCAGTGGGGAAACATCACATAATACCTCATCCTTGAAGGGTTGGATGCCATATGACAATTGACACTATTGGCTGACACAGAGATCTCGTCCCTGGTGAAGCCACCCGATGTTGTATGGCTACGGATGTGGTGTTGTCGACAATATCAATTGTTTGACGACCTCTGCTGAGATGAGGTTCTTCTGGATTCCACTATCAACAATGAAATGCAACAGGGTCCCCTTCACCCACCTCTGTGATTGAAAAAGGTGCTCCCCCTCTTTAGGATCTGTTGGTTCTTCTGGTTGAATTGTTGCGGTCGAGAAAATAGTAGTGGGGTTTGCGTCAAGGATCTGTCCTTTACCAGTATTTTCAAAATTGGATTCTGAATCAAGGTTCAGCTCCTTGTCTTTGATCTTGGCTAGCAATGACTATTCTGATCTACATTCATCGGTGTTGTGCTAGGGGATTTTGTGAAAATTGCACCATTTTTCGGTGTCCTTCTTTGTCTTCCCGTGACCCTTCTTTTCTTGTGGCTTGGAATGGTTTTTAGAAGACTGTTTGTTAGGGTTTTCTTTGTCATACTTTGGTTGTTGCGGATTTGCAGACCCGAACTCTTGTTTTTTTCTGGTGCCTAAATTTCTTCTCGATTTTAACAACATATCGATAGGCAGAACTGAGTGATGAGATGTCCAGAAAATCCATTTCAGTTTGGATGTATCTATGTAGATCCCCACGATATTTCAGAACCAAATGTCGTTCGGATTCTTTGATACCCATATTGGTGTGCAAGTTATGGAAGATATTGGTGAACTCCGGAACTACTTGTCCCCTCTCTTGCTGCAGTGTGATCCATCTCATGTACTTGTCTTCATAGTTGCCAACAGGGTAATACCGTTCCTTTACCGCATCCACAAAAAAATCCCAAGTGGGCTCGGCCCCATATATTCCAGACTCCTCTATGAACTGAGAAATAACCTTCTAACAGATTCAACCATTTATCTAGGGCATCCACATCTATCTGACCTTCAAATATAGGAATATCAAAATTGACCTATACCTTAAAAGGTGAGGTGCCTCCAAAGTGTCCTCTTGATGAAGATGCACCTGTTGCTATTGGCAGGCATTGAAGGATGTGGGAAAAAGTCTCCATCATTTCATCTCTATGTCGCATGAGAGCTTGCTCAAGCAACATACTGATAGGATCGTCTGCTCCATAGTTTTTCTTTTCTTCCACCATTGAGGGTTTCTTGGGTGTGCGAGAGCAATTTTCATCAAGGGAGACAAGCTCGAGACCCAACTTTCTATTATCGAACATCGTCGGGGACATGCACTGAAAAATGATCAAGAGAAGCCTGCTCTGATACCACTCATCACGAAATGAGAGCAAAGATATAATAAATAAATGCACAAAGATATCGCGAATATCCAATAATATAACAGAAATATATCAGAGATGAAACCATAAACACATAGATAAATTAATACAAGATTTCTACTAATGAAACAAATGTACAGAGACTGTAAAAATATAGAGTGAAAAACTCGCTAGAATGGTGGCATCTTATCTCTGAGAAGAGATGTGACGACTACTCGCATTCGCCAGAAGATGATTAAAATGAGGCTCTAAAGGCATTTTTATAATACATAGTAATTCCAAAAACCCTAGACATCCAAAAACCTAACCCTAGGATATGAAGCGCCAAAAGTCATGTGGGCCCCGTTTGGGTAAGTTAGTACATCAACTTCCCGGGGTCATAACTTTTGCATACGATCTCCGTTTTAGGCGTATGATAGCCCGTTGGAAAGGTATCATCGAGGATATTCATTTTGGGGCCTCAATTATACCATAGGTGATCATTGAGAATCTATATCCTGAAAACCCTTCATTTAGGCCCTCAAAATGGCCCTGGAAGTTAAAAACTGCTAAAAATAGTAAGTTGCCAAAATTGCCAGAAAATTGTTTTGAGACAGTCCGGAAAGGTGGGTGGCCACCGATATCCACCTGGATCACTCTCTCTCTCTCTTCCCCACCACTGAGTCCTAGGATATTTCCCTCTGACTGATAAAGTCATCTTCCCCCTTTGTTGACGACCTTGTTTCCCTTGGTGTCTTTCTCGACCAAGTCCCAGCCCAAAGCTTTTCTATTTTTCTCAAAGAAGGGAGAGAACTCATCATCATTGTGTCTCCAATTATTGGTCATTATGTTTCCTTATCCCACATCAATTCATCCAAGTTGTTATTTACATAAGAAGCAACAATGGACACAAGGCACATCACTCAAAGCGGTCTATTCCGAGCTCGAACCAATCAAGTAGACATGCTCGATTTTCAACGATGGAGATTCCATGAATAGTTCATATCAGCGTCTCTCAGGCATTCAGGATTTCAAAGTAGCACAAGGATTAATGAATAAACAGAGGAGCCGAAGTCCCAAATTAAATCTGAGCCATTGAAGGTTGAGGACATGTGGAGGTAGATCCCTCACTTCAGAAGATTTACTTTGGAGGATTGTAAGAGATATGCACTGAAAAGGACCGAAGCCTGAACTCCTGAAGTAACTGTTAGCCATTGATCTTCACATCAGGAAGCAGGTTCCATCCAAGAGCGGTGCATGGAAACAAAAGTGGGGCTTTCCCACATCATATATCGCGTTCAGAACAACGACTCGCATGTATTTGACATGTCGAAATTGCACGAGGATTAGTGGCTAGGTAGAAGCCCCAGAGATGGAGATCAAACGTCATGCATCCTTCTCCATCAGATGGTCAATATTTACTTCGGGAATCTATACTTCGAGAGTTTTAGCTCCTCCCCTATCGCTTTTATTCGAATCATTTTCTTCTGAAATCCACAGATCGTTGCCACGTGTCCATCCAAATCTAACGATGGTAGTTTACTTCGGGACTCCAGGTTTCGGGAGTTTCATCCTCCTCGCTCTCATTTTCATGCAGAGTGTTTTTTCTCGGAGTTAACAGAGCCCTACCGTGTGTCCTCCGCATATCGACGGTCGTTGTTCACTTTGAAGCTCCATCTCTACATGCATATCATCCTAGAGCTCTAAAGTGCCAAAGTACGTGGCATTCATTAGTTCATATATGTGGTTCTCTCATCAATCATGACACATGGCATCCATTTGGCAATGACATGTGGCACCCAGTCCAGGCATATTTGGGCATATCATCCACTTGTTTCCAAGTGACACGTGCCACCTCTCTTTTCATGACATGTCATAAAAGTGACGTCAGACCTATTAGGGTCCTATAATTATAGGATAACTAATGATTCAGATATCATTTGCGGGTCTCATGATGAAGTTCTTGGCTTACTAGTCTCTTGGGTGTTTCCATTTCCCCCTCCATCCATTTCGCTCGATCCTCCATCACCCTCCTCGATCCTTGGTCACCTGCTACATCCTTCATCCACCTTTGCGCCTTCTCCTTTTATGCCCTTGGCCACATTTCGCCCACCACTTCTCCCTGAATAAACAGACTTAGGATAAAAAGATTTTAATTAGATTATAACATAGGATAATTAATAATAAATATTAATTAATCATTACTAATAAATTAGTTTGATTAAATTAGTAGTTAGGTTAGTGTTTGATTAATCAAGAATTAATTAAAAACAATTTAAAAAACATATATTAAAATATATAATAAAAACATATATTAAATAAATGAAACATATATAACAAAAATAATAATTAAATAAAGTGCAAAACATTAATAAAACAAAAAACAATTACAAAAATAAAACATATATTAAACAAAACGTAATAAAACAAACTTAAAAACAAAAATAAATAAAAACAAAAACAAGCATTGATTAATATAAAACCCATTTAATAAAACAAAAAGAAAAACAATTAAAAAATATAATACAAATAAAACATAAAACAAATAATTAAAAAACAAAACACCTAAAATGAAAAACGTAATAAATAAAATAAAAAACAAAAAAAACCAAAAAAACAAATAAAATAAAAACATAAAGCACACCTTATGCACTTATCCCAAGGTAAATAAATCAACATTTGTGAATTAACTCGGACCCCCTCGTGCTTTTCGATATTTAACGAGGGGGGGTCTGAGTAAGTGGTATAGGGAGGGACACTTGTCACCCCCTGGTGAAATCGGACCCCCCCCCCCCTCCCAATACAACTTACCACCTTAGGGGGGTCCTAAAACCACCTTCCCCCCTACAAAACCGCTCACCCAAAAAACTCAAAACTGCCCATTTTTTGCCAATTTGACCAGTCGTCTTCTGAAGCGGATTCCGGGAAAATGGAAACGAATTTTAAAAAACCGAGAGAATTTTTTGTTCATCACGGGCTTAATAAAAAAAACTTCTTCCATATTTTTCACAGTTTCCACCATTTGGGATAATCGAAGCTATCTTTCATCCTCATTTTTCATCTTTTCGGTTTTTTTTTTTTTTCCAGTCTTGATTTTGCGGGAGCTCTCTCGGCAAGATGGAGACAAAATTGGAGAAACCGAAGGAGGTTTTTGTCCAAAACATGCTCATATACAATAAAATCCTACATTTGTTACACAAGTTTCATCGTTGAGGAGAAACAAATGTATGAGTGGACCCCTTTTTTGCAACAGTTCGACCCATCTTTAATGGAGGGCAGTTCAAGATTTTCAGCGATTTTTGTCGCTATTTTTGGCCGAGGTTTTTGAATTCGAATTCCTGAGCATGGGGTGATTCCATCCAATATATTGTAATAATAATAATGCACAAGAGTGTATTTTTGAGCTCTTGATTCATGCCCCATAGGGAATACATTGTAATTTTCCAGATGACTTTCCAAAAATAAAAATTGTATCTGCAGGATTCTTGTGTTAGAATCACTGGTGACTTTTTTCCTCTCTGGGTAACTGCCTTCTTACTCTGTAAATCCATTTCATGTTTCCCCTGATCCAATCATTAAAATAAATATTAAGAACATAAATTGTTTTTTTCACTTTGTTTCTGGTATTTTAATGATCTGTATGTTTTCGTCTGAAGTTGAGCATAGGAATTCTTAGCTACTCATCTACTTGATGGACTTTCTCTTCTATTCCTCTCCTCCACTTTCATTTGATTCAATTTGATCCAGAATTATTTCTATCCTTCCCTGTGGAGACAATCTAATACATCTGAAATAGATCCATTTTTGGAAAAGGTAGACCCCAAGGTCCAATGTAAATTCAAGTTTTCAATCTCCCAAATATGCCAAATCCAGAAACAAACCTATGTACAATAATAGCTAGCCTAATATCTTATACAAACAAAGTTAAATTATACAAAGAGATCCCTCTCTGAGTCTTTGGGGGCTAGATCCTTGACTCGAAGCGGTTTTTTGGTTACCCCTGGCGATTTCCTCCTCAACCTGGGAAATTACCGGGTGACAACAAGACCACCACGTCAGATCATCCTTCGGGAAGTCTTCTTGTTCAGCACCAAAGGTAGCGCCATCTCCAAGGATGGTTAGAATGACCATAAATTTGGTAGGTGGATAAAATTTAGTGATGGCACTAAATTTAGTAGGTGCACCCAGATCGCAGATCATTATTAGATCAACGACCACGTTTTATTGCAGGGACAGAACATGCTCGAATGATACAATTATTGAGAGGTCTCGCAAATGAAACCATGGTATAGAAAAAAAGATACATGGTAGAAGGTGGTGGATTGCGGGCTCAAAAGCGGTGTGAATCCAAGCCACCTTTGATGTCCCCACAACCACATGCTCATATAGCATCAAATACGAAAGAAACGTGTGGCATCCCCCTAGGCATTAAGCCTCATCCCAGTCTCGATGAAGGATGAATTAATGAAAAAGGAGTGGTGGTTGAAACCTCGACTCACTCCATAAATAGAATGCATGGAGGATCTGGCCGTGGAGACAGAATTGTCAACCCAAGGTACCCCTATGGACAATTTTTACTGCATGCCCATGCTGAGCTGAGTTTGTGTCTGATAGGAGGATACATGCATAGTCTGATAGAAGAAGGCGCAAACGAAAGGAATTGAATGGAATGGCCAGATCACACCCATGGTAGCTGCGGACTGATCTGAGTATAAATAGATCAATTCAAGATTTTGTTAAGGTCGTCGAATGGTTCAGCAGAGCTCCCTACTATGTACTTTTTGATGCCATAATTGTTCTTTGGTTATGTATCAAATTTGAGACTTTCGCATTAGTAGAAGTCAACTTCTTTCAACTCTTTGCTTAAATTGTTCTTGAACACTTGGGCATGGAGGATCCAGTCGAGGGTTGTGGTTCTATTGTAATGTAGGTTTGATTACAATAGTGTTGTGACCAGTTTTAGTCAGCTTCCTTGTTACCTTATTTCCTCTTATGATGAAAGGCTCAGGCATGGAGGATCCAATCAATTTGTTTTAGTTGCATGATAATGTAGGTTTGATTATTATGTTGTTGTGACATATTTCACTGTCTGAAACTTGAACTCAAGAGTGCTCTTGAGACTGATTTTCTCTTCACCAAGTTGCTTGAAAGTTGAATGCCCATAGTAGTCTTGTTCACCTCTCTCACTAAGTATTCCTTCTACTCACATTTAAACTCAAATTACTGACTGAAGTTAATGAGGCTCTCACTTCCCTGTGCATTGCTTGTCTAGTTTATGTGTTAAAATCATTCTTGTACTGATTTTCGTCCATTTCACCTCCACTCATAAAACCAACATCCACCAAATATTATGATGGGTACTGGGCTTGCCCTCTTGCAGTAAGAGGGTGACTCTCAGTGCTAGAATTCTTGGAATCATTGTCGAGGAATGAATTGAAGACATTTACCTGGGATGGAATGACAAATAAATTATGATTATGAAGGTGCATTAGAAATCAGTAACTTGAAGATTGCAGCTTGCACTTGGAGACTCCATTGTTTTCCGTTGTGGCTCCCAAAGGCAGACAAACGAGGTCTACTCCACGTTTGCCTATGGAAACACCTGAAGCTGGCCCATAAAATATTATCAATAAAGGAAAGACCTCCCAAGAAGGACTTTAATTCGCTATACCAGGTGATTCTGGTAATTTACAAACTTATTCTTTTGAAACTCCAGTAGATGCATCTAATTCTCCTGTTATACCATCTGTTGGATTTTCTAGAAGTTTAAATTTTGGGAGTTTCCCTATTGAATTCTTCCCTTCTATATCTCATTTGGGAGAAATTTTTGTCACTCTTATTTCCCCTGATATTGTAAAGTGGTTTAGACCCAGAAGCTTAGAAGATTTTCCCACTTTGGGTTTTCCTACTCCTCCTCCTATCAAAATTGTTGTATCTAGAGAGGGGGGGAATTCTTTTCCTTTGAACCCCATATTATTTTCCTACAACACTCATTCATTTTCCCTTTCCTCTAGGAACAAAGATCCAATTCCACCTATCCAAACTCCATCTCCCCCTGGTTCTCCTACAGTCCACATCCTAATGGCAGGTGCTAATCCTCCTAGAAATAGAATGGCTTCCATAGTGGCTGCTAGATATGCCCCTATTGTTCTATCTCAGCCTATGAATTCTCTCCCAACCGGAGACTACCTTAAATACATTCCCCAATTCATAGGGGAGGGAGACACAACTGCAGAAGAACACCTTTCAACGTTTTAGAGACTTGTAGATATTCAGCTCATTGAGAATGAATATGTGTGGATGAGAGTTTTTGTACAGAGCCTTGATGGTGAGGCTAGGAATTGGCTTAGGGAATTGCCTCATGGATCTATTGATGGGATTAAATCTCTGGATGATTCATTCTTAAGACATTGGGGGGATAAAAAATATTTCTTTTATTATATTACATAATTTGGGGCACTTAAGAGAGAAGAGGGGGAATCTGTTTCATACTTCTCAAAGATATTTAACAAGATGTACGATAAGATTTCCACTGAAATTAAGCCTATAGAAACCTCTTCCAAGATTGTTTATGCTAGTGCTTTTGATCCTAAGTTTTGCCTCTTGTTGAGAGAAAGAAGAGCTACCTCCTTGGCTCATATGCAATATGCATCCCTTGAAGTAGAGTCCAATATATTGGCAGTTGAAAAACTTAGGAGTAAGGATGATAGAGACAAAAGAAAGGGTAGGTCTAAAGCTTCAACCTTTGGTTCCTCTGTCTCTCACCCTCAAGTGGATGAGCTGGAAAAACTGGTAAAATCATTTTTTGCAGAAATGGAGAAATTGAAATTTGAAGGAAGGTAGAGCTATAGGAACCCCCATAATGTTGATAATAAGAGAAACTTCATAAGACCAAATAATTCCCCTCAGATCATCCAGAGAGATCAAATAAATAGAGATAGGGTTGATAAAAAAATCTAGGCCCCTCTCCAAAATAACCTAGTTACTGATGAGGAAGGAGAGGAAGAAAAAGTTGGTCCTGAAATCCATTGTCTTGGTGAAACCTCTTCATCTCCTCATTTAACTCAATATGCATATGAAGAGGATCTCATGGACAGCCAACTAAATGAGTTGAGCAAAGAGAAAAATACCAGTGGAAATTAAAATAGATAGAACCTAAGGTCGAAGAAGAAAGAAGGAGAACCTGTCATTCTTGATCAACCTTCTAGAACAGTGAAACCTTCTAAGGATGTGGCAGCTAGAAGTAAAGAGAAAGAGTCACAAAACCCCCAACTAGTGGTTGAGAATCCTATCCCAAAAGTGAAGGAGATTCTGAAGCCTCCCTCCTTATTTAGATTTGAGAACGAGATTCAAAAGATTAAAATCCCTGTACATTTTTTCAAAGTTTGGATATGCTGAGTTAATTGTTCATCAAGTCAAAAATATGTATCAGGTCAAGCACCCTAGGTTAAGGGCCTACAGAAATGAAGTCTAGGAGCTTGTTAACAATTTCTTCTTGGATTTTAATATCTCATTTGTTCCAAGGGAGGAGAACTCTATGGGAGATTCCTTGGTTGTCTCAGCAAGTAATTTAAAGATCCCTTTCCCCCCCAAACTCAAGTATGATGTGGAAGTAAAGTATAGAAATTGGAAGGTCTTTGAGGATGATATTGAGATAAAAAAAAATCTTGACATTGTGGATGAGTTTTTTTATTTTTATACTGATCTGGACCAAGATTCTGAGGAAGGCCTTCATGATGATGTTTTTCTTAATAAAATTGTTGACCATCATATTGTTCAGTTGCCTAGTAACCATATTTCAAAGGGACTAGTCCCTTTGGAGATATTGTTTGACAGAAATGATATTGTTGTAAAGGTTAAAGGTTCAAATGACGATGTTGATGTGACTGAATGAAACTTTGGAACAAAGGAAGACCCAAAATATGTCAAATTGTCTAGCAGATTGTTAAAGGAGAAAAGGGATGAATATGTCAAGCTTCTGAAGGAGTTTGTTGATGTGTTTGCTTGGAAATATAAAGATTTGAGAAAATATGACACCAACATCATTGAACACAAAATACCTTTGAAAGAACACGCCAAACCTTTCAGGAAGAAACTCAGACAGATAAATCCCATGTTGTTGCCTATTATGGAAAAAAAAGTGAAAAAGTTGTTGGATGCACAGATCATTATCCCCTTGAGATTTTCGGAATGGATGGTTAATTTGGTGTCTATGAGGAAGAAGAATGGGGAAATAATATTATGTGTAGACTTCAGGAATTTGAACAAGAGCTCCAAAAAGGAAAACTACCCCTTGCCAAAGATGGAGCACATTTTACAAAGAGTGACTGGTTCATCCAGAATGTCTATGATTGATGGATTCTCTGGCTACAATCAGATCTTTGTCCTGCCTGAAGATATAGAGAAGACAACTTTCACTACTCCTTGGGGAACATTCATGTATGTTAAAATTCCCTTTGGATTGATGAATGCAGGAGAAACCTTCCAGCGAGCCATGGGCATTGCCTTCATTGGGGAAAAGGACAAATTTGTAGTCATCTATCTAGATGACATTACAGTATTCTCAAGGTTCGATAAAGAGAATTGTCATCACCTAAAGAAAGTCTTATTGAAGTGTGGAAGGTTTGGTCTCTCCCTCAATCCTAAGAAATATTTATTTGTTATGAAAGAGGGAAAATTGTTGGGGCATATTGTATCAGCTGAAGGGGTGAAAATTGATCCAAGCAGAGTAGAGGCCATCCAAACCTTATCTTTTCCTAGAAATAAAAAATAGTTTCATTCTTTCTTGGGTAAAATCAACTTTCCGAGGAGGTTCATTTCTAGTTTTTCTGAGTTGGTTAAACACATTACAACCATTCTTAGAGAAGGAAGCAAGGTGAAATGGAATTCTGAAGCTCAAGATTATTTTGACCAAATCAAAAAGGATTTGACTTAAGCACCTGTGCTCATCAGCCCTGACTATTCTAAGGAATTTATGATATTCTCTTTTGCCTCATTGGATACACTCGTTGTCGTTTTTCTATAGAAAAATATAGAGGGGTTAGAGAAGCCTATTTCCTTTTTCAGTAGAGCATTGAGGGATGCAGAAATAAGATATGATATCATGGAAAAGAAGTCTTATGCTTTGGTCAAATCCCTCAAGGATTATAGGGTATACATTCTACATTCAAGGATTGTTTCATATGTCATGGCAACCTCAGTAAAATAGATATTGATCCAGCCTTACATAGATGGGAAGAGAAGCAAATGGATTGCCAAAATTATGGAGTTCAACTTGGAAATAAATCCCACCAAATAGGTAAAAGGCCAAGGTTTAGCCAGGCTGCTGGTTGAATCAAACTGCAAGGCTTTAGGGGTTAATTTCATGAACGTAAACTTAGAAAATTAGAAAATTGAGATTGTTGATAAAGACTCTCATGTTAGCATGAACCAAACAATATGCACCTAGTATAATGACATCATATATTTTCTACAGAACTTGAGGCCTCCTGATGGTTTGGACAAAAACAAGGTGAGAGATTTGAAACTCAAAGCAATCAAATGTTGTCTCATTGATCAGATTTTGTACTGGAAGGATCCTATGGGAGTTCTGTTAAGATGTCTAGACCTGCAGGAAGCCCAAAAAGTTATGACTGGTTTTCATGATAGTTTATGCAGGGGACATCATTTATGGAGGACCAAAACTTATAAAATCCTTAGAGCTGGGTATTTTTGGCCCAACCTTTTTACCGATGTTTGTGCAAATATTAGGGCTTGTGTCAAATGCCAAAAGTTTTCTAGAAAGAAACAACTCAAATATTTTCCTTTGAAACCTATAATGGTTTCTGGACCTTTTCAACAGTGGGGTATTGACTTCATTGGAGTGATCCACCCAGCCTCAAGTGTCCAGCACAGGTGTATTTTGGCTACCGCTGATTATTTTACCAAATGGATAGAATCCATCCCTACAAGGAGTGCCTCCCACAAGATAATCATAAGCTTCCTTGAATATATCATGTCCATATTCGGTTGTTCAAGCAGGATTGTTACAGACAATGTTTCCTCTTTCATAGTTGAACCATTAATCAAGTTATGTGAGCATTATGGGATTACACTAGTCCATTATACTCCCTACTACCCTCAGGGAAATGGTTTAGTAGATTCCTCAAACAAAATCCTCATAAAGGTCATCAAGAAGTTGTTAGAAGACAACAAGAAAGAATAGGATTCAAAGATGAAATTTGCATTATGGGATGACAAAGTTACAACCAAAAGGTCACTTGGCATTTCCCCTTTTCATCTTGTGTATGGGGTTGAGGCTATTTTTCCTACTCAACTTGCATTGCCTATGGAAAAGTTCCTCCTGGACTACCAAGGAGAACCCGATGATATGGTCAAGAGGATATTGCAACTAGTAGAATTACAACAGACCAGAGAGAAGCTTCTTGATAAAGCGCGGGATCATCAACAGAAAATAAAACGAGCCTTTGACAAGAGTGCAAGGAAGGAATATTTTCAGTCGGTGGATTTGGTGCTCAAGTGGGATTCACCCAATCAAGACAAAGGAAAACATGGTAAATTCAAAGCCTTATGGATTGTTCCCTTGAAGATTTCTGAGGTATTTTCAAACAACACTTATAAATTGCAGAACTTGGAGGATTATGAAGTTTTTGGTGGCCATGTCAATGGGCACTTTCTGAAAAAGTATTTTGTTTAAGCCGTGATTGAAATTCCACCATTGTAATTAGCACTTCCTTTTTATTTCTATTTTGAATAAGAGACTCCATAACCCAAAGATAAGGCACTGAAACTGTGTGTTCATGGTAGCTCACAGGGAGCATGTCATCCCCTGTGGAGCCAATGTTATCACATGAGGTTGTCAAGGGTCGTATGTGTTTGTTGTTAATACCTATGTCTGTATGGTCGTCTAATATCTCTCTCTCTCTTCCCCGCCACCGAGTCCTAGGATCTCTCCCTCTGACTAATAATGTTGTCTTCCCCCTTTGTTAACGACCACGTTTCCCTTGGTGTCTTGCTCGACCAAGTCCCGACTCGAAGATTTTCCATTTTTCTCGAAGAAGGGCAAGAACTCATCATCATTTTGTCTTGAATTACTGGTCATTTTGTTGCCTTAGCCCACATCAAGTCATCCAAATCCTTATTTACATAGGAAGCAGCCATGGGCACAAGGCACAACACTCAAAGCGATCTATTGCGGGCTCGAAGCAAGCAGGAAGACAAGCACGATTCTCAATGGTGGAGATTCCATGAATAGTTCAGATCAATGGCTCTCAGGAGTTCGAGATTTCAATGTAGCACAAGGAATAACATGTAATATTCCATATGTAAAAAGTATGCAAAACATAAATAAAATGCTAGAAATGGAAGATAAACAAACACCACAATAACACTGAAATGATATCAAAATAAGGAAAATACCACTTTATGTTTAGAGAGGATGGATTGGAGGTCTTGTGGCATAGAGGGTGTCTCAGTTGCTTTTATGGCATGGAGTTGGGCAATAACACTAGAATGACATTTTTTGAGAAGCTTTTCGATGCGATGGGAACTAATGATCTCAGGTGAACCGGTGGTGATGCCTTGGAACTTATATTATTGTCCCTCCTGGTCAAATTGCATGGTTAATTCCTTAAAATCCATGAGAATGGGACCCAAAGTCCTTAGCCATTCTGCACCCAACACAATGTCACAATCACCCATGTCAATAGAAAACATATGATATTTCAAGTGGTAGTCACCAATTTGGAGATGCACAATTTCACAAAGCCCTCCACATTTCATGGAGTCGCCATTGGCAATCATGATTTGGAAATTATTGACTGCATGGATGTAGCAATGAGTTTCTTGGGCAATGTAGCAATGAATAAAATTATGGGTGCTTCCACTATAAACAAGAATGATGACCTTCCTATGATTGATGTAACCAATTAGATTGAGGGTTTGGGGAGTTGAGAAGCCAGTGAGAGCATTTAGGGAAATGATTGGTTCTACTTCAGGAGGGTCCAAGGGAGGGTTTATGTCAGTGGGTTCAAGTGGCTCAGACATAAGGGGAGTTTCAACATCCTCTTCTGAAATATCCTCCGAGATGGCCATAAAAATATTTTGTTCCTTACACTTGTGGCCCAGAAAATATTTGTCATCACAATTATAACAAAGGCCTTTGAGTTGGCGTTCAGCCATTTCATCCCTGGTGAATTTTTGGATCTTAAGTGGAGCAGAAGGAGTAGTGGGATATACTAGTTTAGTGCGAGGAATAAAGGAGGGTTTCCGGTTTTGAGAAGAGACAATATGTTGTTCTTCCTTAGCTCTTTTAGTAGCCTCCACCCAACTCTAAGGCCGAGCCATGAGGGTATGGGCACAAATCTCATCCTTGAGGCCACTGATAAAACATTCTCGAAAAAAAACATTAGACATGCCCTTTGTATGAAAATCCAGTTGCTCAAAAGGAGCTATAAAGTATTCCACTGTTCCAGATTGTTTCAACTTTTTCAAACAGCCTAAATGATTGGTGTTAGTGTCAAAGAGTTCATAAATATCTACCACAAAGTGTGTCCAAGCAACATACCCTTGATAGGCAATTTTTCTCCATTGCCACCATTTCCAACATTCTTGATCTAGATGGAGAACACCATACTATAGTTTGGCCAAATCATATGTAATGTCATACAAAGAGAAATAATGTTCCATTTGAGTTACCCAACTAGTGGGATCTGAGCCATCAAATTTGGTCACATCCACCCGCTTAAGGCGTAGGTCACGATGAAAGTGATGGGGCTGAAAATTATGGGAATGAGAGGAAGTTTTAGCTTCGGTATGCAAAGGTGGGTCAGATAAAGGGGGCTTTGTAGGGAAATGAAGCTTGGTGCAGATCATCGAAACGACAGATTCAAGTTGGGTAGTCATGTTTTGTTTGAAGTCTTTTTTGAGTTCGTTGATTGATGCAGCGATGGAGGAATGCATGTTTTGATTGATGGTGGAAATATTGGCACTGAGTTGTCTCACTTCTTGTTGGGTCTCTGTGAAATTAGATTGCAAGGTATTGAAGAGAGCTTCCAAGTCTTGGCTACAAGTATGGGCCATGATGACAAGGGAACCGAAAAGGGGCGGGTGGGGCCAAAAATTTTGCTGAAAAATGATAGGTATGAATGTGATAAGGGCGAAGAGATAAATCCAATGGAATAGGTCTCAAATAATGGTGCAAAAATTTCTAGACTTTTTTTTCTTTTTTTTTACACTTGCGGAGTTATACTGTGAAGAATACTACAGTGATTAAATGCCCAAATGTTTAACCAGGAAGAAATGTGTAGTGATTTGGCAACTCGAACATAGTTGCGCGGAAATAGATCTTGTCTGTTTTATGTTTTGTTTCTGTCCCCAAGGGTTAGGTATTCAAGGGTTCTACAGACAAGGGATTTCCCTGTGCTATAACTCTCTGATATACGTGCGGGGTCAAAAAGTAGTACTCGGCCCAATACCTCAGGACACTAACTAAGTAGGCTAGACCATGCCCTTAGTCGTACTACCCGACTACCCAGGTACTAGAGAGTATCTTCTCGAGTGTTTTTCTTGGTGACACTATAGCATTCAGGCGGCTGATCGGTTTATTTAAAGAGGGATTCAGGAAATCTAGGTCGATTTGTATACAGGTGTTTTCTAATGCACTACCACTTGAAGGGGTACCAACAAGGGTTACAAGGGTGTCCAACAAATGTGTGCTTAAGTACCACTTGTATTTCCTGCGTGTATGAATCCCTCAATTGCGGGTTTATGCATGTAACGATATGTCTTTGTAGCTTAAAGATGCCAGAATACGTCTCTACCCTAAAAAAATTAACCCGCAATTTTCTGTCAAGGAAAGTGCTCTGATACCACTCGCAATATTCCAAATATAAAAAGTATGCAGAATAGAAATAAAATGCTAGAAATGGAAGATAAACAACCATATAACCATAACAACACCACAATAACACTAAAATGATATTAGAATAACACTAGAAAGAGAACTTTGATTCTGAGGGAAATGTTCACTTGCCTCTTCAAGGGGGCAACCTCCAGTCGAGCAGAGCCCTATTAAAATAATATCCAAGCTAGGGTTCTCATACCCTCGACTCCTATTTATACTAAATACGTCTATCAAAAGAACCATCTAGAGGAAGATCCTTCTAGAAGAGGAAGCTTCTATTAGGTCTTCTTACATTCAACTTATTCTACCTTATTGCAAGGCCTTATTAATATTTCCCTTTATTACATCCAAATATATTGTTCTACCTCTGTGAGGGGTTAGGTCCCTAACATAATGACTAGATAGAGGAGTCAAAGTCCTGAAGTAAATCTAAGAAATTGAAGGTTGATGACACGTGGAGGCAGATCCCTCACTTCAAAAAATTTACTTCGGAGGATTGTAAGAGCTATGCATTGAAAAGGCTCGAAGCCTGAACTCCTGAAGTAATTGTGAGACGTTGATATTCATAGAAAGAAGCAAGTTCCATCCAAGAGCAGTGTGTGGCAACAAAAGTGGGGCTTTCCCAGATCATAGATCGCGATCAGATCAATGGCTCTTGTGTATTCAGCATGTCAAAATTGCACGAGGATTAGTGGCTAGGAAGAAGCCCCATAGTTGCAGATCAAACGTCATGCGTCCTTCTCCATTGGACGATCAATATTTACTTTCGGAATTCAGTCTTCGGGAGTTTTATCTCCTCCCCTCTCTCCTTTATCTGAAGCGTTTTCTCCCAAATTCCACAGACCTTTGCCACGTGTCCATCCAAATCTAATGGTGGTTGTTTTCTTCGAGACTCCAGGTTGCGGGAATTTCAGCCTCCTCGCTCCTGTTTTCATCCAGAGTGTTTTTTCTCAGAGTTAACAGATCCCTGCTGCATGTCCTCCCCAGATCGACGGTCATCATTCACTTTGGAGCTCCAGCTCTACATGCATATCGTCCATAATCTCTGAAGTGCCAAAGTACGTGGCAGTCATCAGTTCATATATGTGGCACTCTCGTCAGTCGTGACACCTAGCATCCATATGGCGATGACACGTGGCATCCAGTCTAGGAATCTTTGGGCATATCATCCACTTGTTTCCAAGTGACACGTGCCACCTCTCTTTTCATGACACGTCAGTGTAGTGATGTCAGGCCACCGCATCAGATCATCCTCTGGGAAGTCTTCTTGTTTAGCACCAAAGGTAGCGCCATGATGCAAACCCTCGACCCTCGGGCCAAGATTCGTGCAGGATCATTCCAAATCTTCCCTTGAGTCTGATTGACCCTTTGATTTCTCGACAGGGAATACCACACACACAAGGTGTATTCCACAACTGACCAACAAATATGATCGGGGTTTTTATTTTCCTTTCGGGATTTTAGATTTCAAGATTTCGCGAATCCTGCTGTCAAACTCCTTGTCTCTTCAACCTACAAAACCCGAAACGTCAACGAGGGTTGACTCTTTCAATGCACCGAACACACGCTTCTTGTTGGCACTTATTTTGGCTTTTCGTAACTTGAGTGATCGACCAACACTCGTTCCTCTTCCCTTATGATTTTTCAATTTTTGAAATTTCCCCTTTTGGCGAGATCGAAGGTCTTTGAGGATTTTCCCCGAAGCTTGACTGCTCCCTTGACTTCCATCACACGTATCCTTCAATTAATGCTTAGGACCCACCTTTCGGATTTTTCCTTTTCACGATTTCGGGAGTTGCGTTGACATGCAACTCTATCTCTTGACTCCCAAAACCCCGAAATATGATTGGGCCCACGACTATTGTCCTTCAATGTTTCGGGAATTTTTCCTTTGACTCTTCGGGATTTCGCGACTTGCGAGATCCACAGCAAAAAAGTTTCTCACCTCCCGAAACTCCGATCTCGGAATTCCTGAAACCTCGCCTCCAACGTGATCTAAGGCTGAGATCCTCCTCGATCTGATGACTCTGGATCTTTCTGCTTTTCACGAACCATGAGTTTGAAACTCTTGATTCCAAATATCGTTGCCTCCTCTACTTCATGACACCCGAAGTGACGAAATGTCAAAATCCCAAAATTCTCCTCAAGGCATGTCGCGTTTCGCGACTTTGAGATTTTCAATGCTAAGCGCCCCGGCTCCTTGTCATCAAGATTCCTGGTATGCCGAACCCCGATATGTCGAAATGCCGATGTTTCACACCAAAGGCACGTCGCGTTTTGTGACTTTGGGATTTCCAATACTAAGGTCTCAGTTTCTTCTCATCAAGATTCTCGGTATGCCGAACCCCGAAATACTGAAATGTCAAGATTCTACTTCAAAGGGAATCAACAGCTGTGAGCCTTCCCTGA
Organism: Picea engelmannii; assembly: GCA_009831015.1. Classification (NCBI taxonomy): domain Eukaryota; kingdom Viridiplantae; phylum Streptophyta; class Pinopsida; order Pinales; family Pinaceae; genus Picea; species Picea engelmannii. Next base: position 41,866 of record ML782116.1, on the reverse strand, counting down.
TCCGACGGCTGGCGGGATTTCATGTACCAGGAATTTTCGATTCAGTGACTCCAAAATCACTTGTCACTCCAAACTCCGAAACCCGAAATAGCAGATTTTGAGCACAAGATCAATGCCTCCTAACGCTTCTCATCCAACGGTCGTTACTCCTCCTGATCTTTCTGAATGTTGAAAGGCACTCAGTCTTAACCTTCTCACAGATCTATGGGATCCGACGGTCTGCATGATTTCGCGAGTTCTCCTCGGAGAATTTTGATCGTTTGATTCACTCCTCAATGACTTCTGCAAGATGAATTGGCATTCTCCCTCCTGAACTTGTCTTTTATGACGTGCCTTCGAATTTTGTCTCCCTTTGAACACTTCAAAGGTACTATCCCTCCTGAAATTTCACTTGCAAATTCAAGTCTCCAAAAGGAATTATGCTTGCACTCCTTGCGGCAATCTTTCAAATAAACTCTGGTTATTTAAGTCCTCGACTCTGTGCAATCCTTGCAACAACAGTCCTTCCACTTTCACCTTAGTTGACAACTTTTAAGGTTTCAAATAGCCTGTGCATTCCTTTCATGGCTCTATGCTTCACCTGCACTTCTGTGAGAAATGAGAACAATGGTATCTCTCCTAAACTTTCTGAGATAAAACTCAGACTCTTGTCAACACACACCTTGCAGACGTTTCACTGCACTCCTTGCAGGAACTCTTAGGATGAGAAACAATTGGAACTCATTCTTCTCCTCTCTTAGACTTCATATACTTAACATGAAATAACACATTCAACACAGCATTGAAACAAATTCATAAACAGAGAGAATAAAACAACTGTAAGCATACCATTCAGCAAATGTAAACAGTAAGCATCATAACACCATGAAAATTGAGTCAAAGCTTCATATATTAACTCAAGTGCTCTTGTACATGGGTTCTTCTCTACAGCTCTTTGCTTCAGCTGTCAATGATGATAATGTTACAATGCTACAAAGGTGAGGGTTTCTATATCCATTTTCCCTCCTAGTCTCTAAACTGTCTAATCTATGAATTCAAATATACCTACTTTCATTAATTATGTATAAATGCCTTTACATTCTAAAGATGAGAGCAGTGCTCAAGATCTATTTACAACACCTAAGATATAAATGTAAGTACGCCCCCAGCTATCACATTAATATCCGCTTCATTAATTTTTCAAAACATTTCAAAAACGTGCGTTGGTTCTTTTCCAGCTGTCTTCCTCCTTTTACGTTGCTTTCTTAGCTGGCTGCTTACAATGCTCCTACATCATACTCCATCACTTGAAAATTTTCATGAACTTCTGTTCATGAGCTCTTGCACGGTCTGTCCATGCTTATGAATCACTGCTTCATCCTCCCAACTAGCATCTTCAGCTGGATGTCCCTTCCATTTGACCAAGTATTCAAAATACTCTTTTCTCCTGGTCTTTTTGCTAATCCTCTTGTCAATTATGCTTTCCATCTATGGCTTTTCATCTAGAGGCATTTGTTTTTTCCATTGAATCTCCTTCTTTTCCTTCTCTACTCCTACTTCTTCATCTCTGTAAGGGTACATATCCACAACATTGAATATCACTGAGATTCTGATCCCATCGGGTAATTCAAGCTCATATGCGTTTGCCCCAAATTTCCTTATGACCTTGCATGGTCCAATCTTTTTCATCTTCAGTTTGTTATATGTTCCCCTTGGGAACCTTTCCTTCCTCAGATGTGCAAGAATCAGATCACCAACTTCAAATTGAATTTCTCACCTGTGTTGATCTGCTCTCCGCTTGTATTCTTGACTTGAACTCGGCAATCGCTCCTTGACTCGGCTGTGAAGCTCCTTCATTCCTTCTATAAAGTCTTCTACACTAGCACCTGAATTCAGCTTGTTCTAAATCTTTCAATTCAGAAACTCCCCTTGGCTACATTCCACATACAATCTGGAATGGACTCTGCCTAAGTGAATCATTATAAGCAAATTTCATCTGTGGCAGAATGTGATCCCATTGACTGTGGTGTTCAGTCACTAAGCTCCTCAACAAATCTCCCAAGTTTCTGTTCACAATTTTTGTCTGTCCATCCATCTAAGGATGATATGTTGAACTAAAAGACAAACTTGTCCCCAACTTTTTCCATAAGGTCCTCCAGAAATGCCCTACGAACTTGGTATCTCGGTCAGACATGATACTCCTTGGTAAGCCGTGAAGTCTGACAACTTCCTTGAAAAATAAGTTCGCAATATGAGTTGTGTCGCTGGTTTTCTAGCATGGTATGAAATGTGCCATCTTTGAAAATCTGTCGACTACCACAAAGATTGAATCATATCCTCTTTGTGTCCTTGGCAGTCCCAATACAAAATGCATGCTCACTGCGTCCCATGGCCTTTCTGGTATGGGTAATGGTTGATATAACCCTGTGTTCTGCCTTTTCCCTTTTGTGTGCTGACAAATCCTGCATCTATCCACAAATTTCTTAACATCTGTCCTCATCCATGGCCAAAAATATGAGCCATTCAACTTTGAGAACGTCTTATCCTGACCGAAGTGTCCGGCCAATCCTCCACTGTGTTTTTCCTTTAGTAGGTTCTCCCTCATGGAGAATTTTGGAATACATAGTTGATTGCCCCAGAATAATAACCCATCCTGGATCATGTATTCATCCCATTGGCTTCTGTCCCTGAGAACTGGATTCTCAGATGCCTCATGCACCTCTTTAAAATATGGATCATCCTTGTACATTTCTTTGAGGTTATCAAAACCTAAAGTCTTGACTCTGAATTCCTGCATAAGCAAACATTTCTTGCTCAAAGCATCAACAACTTTGTTAGTAGTTCCAGAAATATGCTTAATCACAAAAGTAAAATTCTGCATGAATTCAACCCATTTAGCATTCTTTTGGTTCAACTTCTCCTGTCAAGTCACGAATTGTAAAGCATGATTATCACTGTACAAAACAAACTCTTTAGGAACCATATAGTGTCTCCATTTCTACAGTTCTTGTATGACTGCATAGAATTCTTTGTCATATGTTGAGTACTTAATTTTCACTTCATTCAGTTTTTCACTAAAGTATGCGATCGAGCTATCATCTTGGCTCAAGACCACTCCAATTGCAAATCCACTCGCGTCACACCTGACCTGGAATGTCTTGATGAAATCCGACAAAACTAGAATTGGTTGCTCCATGATCTTCTTCTTCAACAGGTTGAAGCTCTTCTCTGCTTCTTCTATCTAGTGAAAAGACTTGTGTCTTTTCTTCACCGTATCCATCATTGGTGTGCTAATTCCACTGAAATTTTGAATGAATTTCCTATAGAAACTTGCCAAACCATGGAAGCTTCGAACTTCAAACACACTCTTCGATGATGGCCAATTCTTAATTGCATCTACCTTTTATGGATCCATCTTCAACTCATTTGCAGAGATAACAAAACCCAAATAAATGAGTTATGTCCTCATAAATGATGATTTTTTCGTATTTATCAACAATTTCTCTTGCTGTAATCTTCTCATTACTGCAGCTAAATGCTTAAAGTGTTCTTCTCCTATTTTGTTGAAGATTAATATATCATCAAGATATACGATGACGAATTTCCCAATGAAATCCTTCAGGACTTCGTTCATCAACCTCATGAAAGTACTGGGTGCATTCGTTAAGCCAAATGGCATGAAAAGCCATTCATACAACCCCTCATTCGTCTTGAATGTTGTCTTCCATTCATCAACTTCTCTCATTTGAATCTAATGATACCTGCTTTTCAAATCAATCTTTGAAAAAAACTTTGCTCCACTCAAGCAATCCATCAAGTCGTCCATCCTTGGTAATGGAAATTTGTATCTGATGGTAATCTTATTGATTGCCCTTGAGTCTGTACATATTCTCCAGCCTCTGTCTTTCTTTGGGCTGAGCACTGTTGGAACAACGCATGGACTCAAGCTCTCTCGAATCAATCCTTTGTCCATTAAGTCCTAGACCTGTCTCTTGACTTCTTCATTTTCCTGTGGTGTCAATCTATATGCGTCTTTGTTTTTCAAACTAGCTCTAGGTATAAGTTCGATATGATGGCTTATACTCCTGATAGGTGGAAACGATCAAGGTAGTTCGTCCACTACTATATCAACAAACTCTCCCAGCAACTCCTGGATTTCTTCTGGTAAATCATCTATTCTTGTACTGTTCAAAACAATTTTAGGCTTCCTGACCACAATAAATTGTGTGTCTTCCTTCTTGTTAACCTCCTTAAGAAGCTCCTTCCCACTCATGAGAAGTATATTGTTTCTCACCTCTGTTTTCACCTCTTGGTTTTTAATCAGCAGCAACATGTGCATCCTCCCATTCTTCTCTAGGGTGTACGTGTTCTTTCTCCCATCATGAATCACGTTCCTGTCATATTGCCACAGTCTACCCAGCAATAAATGACAAACATCCATGGGAATGACATCACATAATATTTTGTCTTTATATCCTCCTATTTTAAATTCAACTAAACACTATTTAGTGACATTTACCTGATGTCCTTTTTGTAGCCACAAAAATCTGTATGGGCTTGGATGTACAACAGTCTCCAGCTCTAGCTTTTCTACCATCTCTATAGATACAAGATTGTCTATGCTACCACTGTCCACTATGACCTTGAATACTCTGTCTTTGGTTTTGCAAGCAATCCTAAACAGACTGTTTCTTTGGGCTGGGTTCTCTGCCTCCTTCTCTAGCTTCAAGAGAACTTTCCTCATCATCAAAGATCTTCCACCCTCAGCGTCTTCTACCTCAACATTCCATCCTTAAGCTTCGGCAATGTGAGTTTCACCACCATATTTTTCCTTATCTGGACACTCATAGGATTTATGTCTGACCTTTCCATAGACAAAGCATTTTACTTCACCTCCTCTTTCTCTTCCTCTTCCTCTGGCTCGAGGAAAAGTCTTTCTATCAGCATATTGCCTTCCTTGTGAGCTTCCTCCTCTCTCATGTTGAGTTTGAGGTTTCTTCCCCTCTTCTTTATATTTCTAAGTTATATCTTGGGCAATTATTTTGCCTCTGGCTTGACTTCTACCTCGGCCTCTTTGACCTTGCTTCCGGGTCATCTTCTCTTCATCTTTTAAAGATATCTGATAAGCATCTTCCACATTTCAAATGGTCATCATGCTCATCTCATCTTGAATTTCATACCACAGACCATTCATGTACCTGGAAACTTTTTCATCATCGCTTTCCCGATGACCTACTCTGATGTTTATCTTGTAGAACTCTTCAGTGTATTCTTTCACTGACATCAGCTCCTGTCTCAAATTCTACATCCTCCGAAACGGAGTGATTTAATAATCCTTGGGTATAAATTTGGCTTTCATCTTTGCAACCATTCTATCCCAACTTTTGATTTTCTACTTGCCCTTGCAACATCTGTCAGCCTGCAGTTCATCCCACCATAATGTTGCATGCCCTTTAAGTCTAGTAATGACATGTTTTACCTTCTTGTCTTCCTCGACATCCTCATAGTCGAAGTATTTATCCAAAGCTCTAATCCAATCTAGAAGCTCTTCAACATCCAGGTTTCCCTCATACACTAGAATGTCCATTTTTTCTCTGGCACCTATCCTTGCAACAGCCCTGAATAGGTGTTCATCCGCAGCATCTTCGAATGCAACTTCTTCTCCTTCATTTCCAGCTTCATTTTCACTTTCTGCCTCACTGATATCCCCAACATCAACTGTGTGCCTTTGTGTTGTCTCCATGGCATCAAGCCTGGCACATAACTCACACATTTCTCTTTCTCTTGCTGGATCAGGCATTGGCATTGGCCTGTCTCTTCTTCTCAACGGCATGGCTGTAAAATGTTCCCCTATTCTCTCTACTACAGAAAGAAAAGACTTGTTCTGGGCTCTGATACCAAATGATGCAGACCCCGGACCCTCGGGCCAAGATCCATGTAGGATTGTTCCAAATCTTCCCCTGAGTCCGATTGACCCTTTGATTTCCCCACAGGGAATACCACACACACAAGGTGTATTCCACAATTGACCAACAAATATGATTGGGCTTTTTCTTTTCCTTTCAGGATTTCAGATTTCGTGATTTCGTGAATCCTATTGTCGAACCCCTTGTCTCTTCAACCTCCAAAACCTGAAACGTCAACGAGGGTTGACTCTTTCAATCCATCGAACACACGCTTCTTGTTGCCACTTATTTCATCTTTTTGGAACTTGAGTGACCGACCAACACTCGTTCCTCTTCCCTTATGATTTTTCGGTTTCCGAAATTTCCCCTTTTGGCGAGATCGAAGGTCTTTCAGGATTTTCCCCGAATCTTGACCACTCCCTTGACTTTCATCGCACGTATCCTTCGATTCATGCTTAGGACCCACCTTTCAGCTTTTTCCTTTTCGTGATTTCAGGAGTTGCGTTGACATGCAACTCTGTCTCTTAACTCCCGGAACCCTAAAATCCGATTGGACCCACAACTATTGTCCTTCAATGTTCACTCTTTGGGATTTCGCGACTTGCGAGATCCACAGCAGAAAGGTTCCTCACCTCCTGAAACTTCGATCTACGAATTCCTGAAACCTCACCTCCAACGTGATCTATGGCTGAGATCCTCTTCGATCTGATGACTTTGGATCTTTTGGCTTTTCACGAACCGAGAGTTTGAAACTCTCGATTCCAAAGATCACTGCCTCCTCTACTTCACGACACTCGAAGTGCCAAAATACCGAAATCTTGAAATTCTCGTCAAGGCATGCCGCATTTCGTGACTTCAGGATTTTCAATGCTAAGCGCCCTAGCTCCTTGTCATCAAGATTCCCGGTATGTCGAACCTCGATATGCTGAAATGTCGATGTTTCACACCTAAGGCACGTCACGTTTCGCGACTTTGGGATTTTCAATACTAAGGTCCCGGTTCCTTGTCATCAAGATTCCCGGTATGCCGAACCCCGAAATACTGAAATGCCAAGATTCTACTTCAAAGGGAATCAACGGCTGTGAGCCTCCCCTGATCTGAAGGCTAGCGCGATTTTGCGTACTGGGAGTTTGCGATGCAGTGACTCCAAAATCACTTGTCACTCCAAACTCCGAAACCCAAAATAGCATATTTTGAGCACAAGATTAATGTCTCTTTACGCTTCTCATCCAATGCTCGTTACTCCTCCTGAGCTTTATGAATGCTGAAAGGCACTCAGTCTTAACCTTCTCACAGATCTGCGAGATCCAATGGTCCATGTGATTTCGCGAGTTCTCCTCAGAGAATTATAATCGTCTGATTCACTCCTCAATGACTTCTGCGAGACGAATCAGTGTTCTCCCTCCTAAACTTTTCTTTTATGAGGTGCCTTTGAATTTTGTCTCCCTTTGAACACTTCAAAGGTACTATCCCTCTTGAACTTTCACTTGCAAACTCAAGTCTCCAAAAGGAATTCTGCTCCCACTCCTTACGACAATATTTCAAATAACCTCTGGTTGTTTGAGTCCTCGACTCTGTGCACTCCTTGCAACAACAGTCCTTCCACTTTCACCTTAGTTGACAACTTTTAAGGTTTCAACTAGCCTGCACATGCCTTGCATGACTCTGTGCTTCACCTGTACTTCTGCGAGAAATGAGAACAATGGTATCTCTCCTAAACTTTCTGAGATAAAACTCAGACTCTTGTCAATGCACACCTTGTAGACGTTTCACTGCACTCCTTGCAGGAACTCTCAGGATGAGAAACAATTGGAACTCATTCTTCTCCTCTCTCAGACTTTATATACTTAACATGAAATCACACAATCAACATAGCATTGAAACAAATGCATAAACAGAGAGAATAAAACAACGGTAATCATACCATTCAACAAATGTAAACAGTAAGCATCATAACACCATGAAAATTGAGTCAAAGCTTCATATATTAACTCAAGTGCTCCTGTACATGGGTTCTTCTCTACAGCTCTCTGCTTCAGCTCTCAATGATGATAATGTTACAATGATACAAGGGTGAGGGTGTCTATATCGGTTTTCCCTCCTACTCTCTAAACTGTCTAATCTATGAATTCAAATCTACCTACTTTCATTAATTACGTATAAATGCCTTTACATTCTACAAATGAGAGCAGTGCTCAAGATCTGTTTACAACACCTAAGATATAAATGTAAGTACGCCCCCAACTATCACATTAATATCTGCTTCATTAATTTTTCAAAACATTTCAAAAACGTGCATTGGTGCTTTTTCAGCTGTCTTCCACCTTTTACGTTGCTTGCTTGGTTGGCTGCTTATGATGCTCCTGCATCATGCCATCTCCAAGCATGGTTAGAATGACCCTAAAGTTGGTAGATAGATAAAATTTAGCGATGGCGCTAAATTTAGCAGGTTCTCCTAGATCACAGATCTCGATCAGATCAACGGCCATGTTTCATTGTGGGGACGCAACATGCTCGAACGATAAAATTCTTGAGTGGTCCCGCAATTGAAACCATGGTATAGTGAAAGAGATACATGGTGGAAGGTGGTGTATTGAGGGATCAAAAGCAACGTGAATCCAAACTGCCTTTGATGGCCTTGCAATCACATGCTCATATAGCATCAAATCCAAAAACAACGCGTGGAAGCCCCCTAGGCATTAAGCCTCATCCCGGTTCCGATGAAGGACCAGTTAATGAAAAAGGAGTCGTGGTTGAAACCTCGAATCACTCCATAAATAGAAGGCGTGGAGGATCTGGCCGTGTAGACAAAACTGTCAGCTCGAGGTACCCCTATGGATAGTTTTTCTTGCATGCCCATGATGAGCTGAGTTTGTGTCTGGCATGAGGATACAAATTAATTCATCAAATCATAACATGATAGACAACCAAAAGAAGCTATAAACATTATATAAATAAGAGATGATAAAATAACTTTGACATTATATAAATAATAATAATTAAATAAGGTTATATATTTTAAAAAAACCAATGAAAACAAATATAACCCGAGATGAGGCAAGAGTGAAAGATGAACCGGAAGGCAAAGGGAACAATGAAAGTTCAAACTCTATTCAATACAAGAAGAGATGAACCTACCTAATAATAAAATGTGGTTCAGTCCACTGTCCCTGCCACCGCCTCATGAGCATTGATTTCAATCTACCTGCCGTGCCACTTTCATACTGCTACAAGTAGTTGATCGAGTACTACTTGTCATGCCTCCGCCTCATGAATGGCTACAGAGAAATAGTACTAAGGGAATCTTTGATAGCATTGAGTCTGTCGTAAAAGAACTCATTGCTTGTTTCCATCGACATCATTTCTTATAACCATCATATCCACATTGTGTGACCAAAGCTTCCATTGATTATCATTATTCTTGTTCAGTAAAACTTGCATCCAATATGTATTACAATTACTTTGTTACCAGTCACACTATTAAAGTTATTGATAGTTTCTTTTCTTCAACAGATTCACCTGTCTGTTGGATTCAACAGATTCATCTGTTTGTTGGATGATGGACTGGTGAATAAAGTTGCATTCAACATATAGAAAATACATGATTATGTTCAATGGTCAATAATGTGACATCCTTCAATGGTGAATAATGTGATATCCAACAGACATGAAAAATAAAATACACTACTATCCTTTCAAAAATACACTACCATGTTATGATGAGCGAACAATATACAAAGATCTAATTGCTCATGTTGCAGTAGTGCATGTTTTTCGGTACAGAAAATTTAAAAGAAAGGAAAACCTAACATCGTGACCTTTAGATGTGGAATAGGATGGGCGAACAAAATTATGCAACAAGCTACAGAGTAATCAGATTTTTATTTCTGTATACAATCTGTACTATATGTTGTGTACAGAGTAATCAAATTTGTATTTCTATATACAATCTGTACTAAATGTTGAGTACAGAGAACTAAATGTTGTATACAGAGATAATGTATGTTGTAGTAAATGTTGTATACGGTGTAACGTTGTCTATTACAGTAAATGATGTGTACAAAAATATAATACCTCATGCCTCGCTCTACACACCAGCTACATTACATCGACATTATCCATTGATTACAACACATGTAACCAAAGAATACAATGAAGCAACAAAATCACATCAGGCACCTCCTAAACAGGTGGTTCGATAATATGTAATTTTCCTCTTGGTCCACACCGTATATGGACATCAAACATTAAAGAAGGGGCCTTTCCGCACCATGTTTTTTTCGCCTTGCATAGAGTACGGCCCATGGGTCAATCGATTTTGAATGGTTTGTAACCCTTGCCATTCTGGTTGGTAGAGTTGTAGAGCTTTAAAGAGATGCGAATAACTGTAAAAAACAACATTAGAGAACAGATATGTTGACAATATTAGTGTCTGTTGGGAAGTCAGGTATCTTCGAACGAACTTCGGAAAATCTACTGGCAACCTAACCTCGTTCTATTTGAGAGAGGATTCAATAATTCTTAGAGTAGCCCAGCTTTGCATAAATTTCAAGTAGCTATCTTCCTTGCAACACATGATTAAATTAGCACAACTACATAATTACATAATTAAAAGTGGTTGATATACATTGTTATTAGTTTCAAAACTTGGTGGAAAATGGCAATCCAATTATATCAACCACTTTTAATTATTTAGTCATGCTACTTGATGACCAATGTGTGTGGGAATGATTAATACATCTGTGAATTAAAATATTAATATAATTAATAATGAAATATATATGGTATTATAGTATGGTTTCCTATGGTTGACCATTTTAGACTATGGTTTGCCATGGTTCACTATGGTTAACCATGTTTAGTTATGTTTGACCATAGTTAACATTGGTTAGACATGGTTGATTGTGTGTGACAATGATTGACATCAGTAAACCATGGTCTACTATGGTTGAATTTTGGCTGAATTTTGGTTGACTATGTTCACTATGGATAATCATGTTGAGTATGGTTCCCTATGGATGACATGATTAACCATGTATTACTATGGTTGTCTTTGGTTGACCATGTTTGAATAAGGTTGACCATGGATTACCATGTTTGACTATGGTTGCCCAAGTTTTACTACGGTTATCATTGGTTAACCAGGTTGTCTATGGTTGACCATGGTTGTCTATAGTTGCAAATGGTGGACCACAATTGGCCATGGTTAACTTTGGTTGACCATGGTTGACTTTGGTTTACTATGGTTGACTGTGGTAGACATATGGTTGACTTTGCTTTATGTTTGATTTACTATGCTCGACCTATGGTTGACTTTGGATTATTGTGGTTAACTTTGGTTTAGTATGGTTGACCTTGGATCACTTTGGTTCACTATGGGTTTGTTATGGTTAAATTTCGTTTATTATAGTTGACCATGTTTGACCACATTTGACTATGGTTGAACATGGTTGACTTTGATTCACTTTGGTTGACCGTTAATGGACATGGTTAGTCATGGTTTACTATGGTAATGTCACATTGTAATGTTCACCATTGTTGACTTATGCCAAATTGCTACGTTCCTCAATGGTTGTGTCGAAATGTGACGTCTATCAAGGGTTATATTACATTGTGAAATTACTCAAGGGTTAAGTTGGATTGTGATATTCCTCAATGATTATGTTGCATTGCAGCGTTCATCTTCATTATGTTATGTTGAATTGATTTTAATTCCTCAATGATTACATCACATTGCGATGTTCATTAAGGGTTATGTCACCTTGTGACATTCCTTAAGGGTTATCTTTCAATATGATGTCCCTGAATGGTCATGATACATCATGATATTCATCATGGTTGGATTATATGGAATTGTTGTGTTCCTCAATGGTTATGTCACATTATGATATTGGGTTTTATCACAATTGTGATGTTCCTTAATGGATTTTTCGCATTGCAACGTTCATCTTAGTGGACTTATGTTGAATTGTAGTGTTTTTTAGGGGTTATGTCACATTCAGAGGTTCATGAAAGGATATATTGGATTGCGATGTTACTAAATTGTTTTGTAGCATTGCAACATTTATCTTGGTTGAATTTTGTTGAATTGTTGTGTTCCTCAATGCTTATGCAACGATGTGATGATCCTCTAAGGTTAGGTTAGATTGTGATGTTCCTCAATGGTTCTTTCATATAACAATGTTTATCATGGTAGAATTATGTCAACCATAATTGACTTTAGTCGACCATCGTTCACTGTGGACATGGTTGATTATGGTTGAATATGGTTAACTTTTGTCACATTACAACAATCAATAATGGTTATGTTCGATTGCAATGTTGGTGTATGTTCATCGCATTGCGACATTCATGAAGGGTTATGTTGGATTGCGACATCAAGGGTTATGTTGGATTGCAACATCAAAGGTTATGCTAGACTGCAAAATTCATCACGGGTTATGTCACATTATGATGTTCATCAAGGGGTATGTTAGATTGTGATTCTCCCTAATGATTAAGTCACATTGTGATGTTATTCTTCGTTGTGTTATGTCAAATTGCTACGTTCATCTATGGTTATGTCACATTACAACATTTAGTAAGGGTTACATCACCTTGTGAAATTTCTTATGGGTTATGTTACAGTGAGATGTTCCTAAATAGTCATGATGCATTGTGATGTTTATCTTGGTCAACTTATAAGGAAATAAAGTGTTCCTCATTACTTATGTTTCATTGTGAAATTCATGAAAGGTTGGATTATGTCACAATGTGTATATCAACATAACCATGGATGATGGGAGACCACGGTTGACAATGGTTGGCCATTATTGACTATGGTTGACCATGGGTGTCCATATTACTATGGTCGACTGTGGTTATGTCACATTATGATGTTCATGCTGGTTGACTATGGTTATGTTACATGGTTGTGTTTTTCAATGGCTATATCACAATGCAATATTCATGAAACATTAGGTTAGATTGTGATGTTCCTCAATAATTATTTCATATTGTGATGGTATCATGGATAACTTATGTAAACCATGGTTGTCTTTAGTTGGTTTTAATCAAAACAATAAAAAAATCTGTAAGTAATATAGTCAAAGTGATGCATTCGTCTATGGTTACATCACATTGGGACAATTATTAAAGGTCATGTCACCTTGTGACATTCCTTAAAGGTTGTGTTTCATTTAAGTGTTTTTGAATGGTCAAGATGCATTCTGATATTCATCTTAGTCGATATATAAGGAAATGTTATATTCCTCATTAGTTATTTTGCATTACATATTCACATAGTTAGTAAATCATTTACTTCATTTGGATAATGACAAAAAATTGTCACAGAACGGAGATGTCGACATTATCTGACTAATATTAATGTTTGTTCGGAAATCATATATCTTCAAACGAAATTCGGAAAATCCACTCGAAACCAAACCTCATTCTATTGGAGAGAGGCTTCTCTCAATTTTAGATTGCCAGCCTTTGCACAAATCTCGCATCACTTCTTGGTGCAAACGAAAGCAAACACTATATGAGCTAATATGAAAGTTATTTAATTTTTCCAGTATGTTTTATTAAAACATTCTTTACTAAGTAACCCTCATTAAAAATTGGTACATAGAAAGTTTACTTATCCCAAATTCTTTTATATGGGAAAATGTCCAATGCATTTTTACATTAAAGAAACTATGTAAATTTCAGTATTTAGTTAAAGAAATTGTAAATTCATGGAACAATTTTTTATTTTCGGTAATTAGTTAAGCATATGGGATTATCTTAAGAACTTTTCAATTTATCTTTCTAAATATGTGTGTAAGATTTATCCATGGATTAGAATGAATGTCTTCTTCCTCTAGTTTGTATGTAATTTTATAAAGTTTAATTAAATTGAGTATTAAGCCTATCAAGACTGACAATTATAACATCTATATTTTAATCTTTGGGAATTATCATGTAATTGAACATATTCAGGCTATTAGATGAGCAATATGGCCAAGGGTCATTCTATATAAATTGCATATCAAAGTTATTAAATAAAAATACATTGTCGGTTGCGATACTGTGGTCTAAATAATGTCACAGTGACAAAATGGCCAAATGCTTAACCAAGAAGAAATGTGTAGTGATTTGGAAACTTGAACACAGTTGCGCGACTATAGATCTTGTCTGTTTTATTTTTGTTTCCATCCCCAAGGGTTAGGTATTCAAGGGTTCTACAGAAAAGGGTTTTCCCTGTGCTATAGCTCTCTGATATATGTGCGGGGTCCAACAGTAGTACTCGGCCCAATATCTCAGGGCACTAACTAAGGAGGCTAAACCGTGCCCTTAGTCGTATTACCCGACTACCCAAGTACTACAGAGTATCTTCCCGAGTGTTGTTCTCGGTGGCACTATAGCAGTCAGGCGGTCGATCGGTTTATCTAAAGAGGGCTTCAGGAAATCTAGGTCAATCCGTATACAGGTGTTGTCTGATGCGCTACTACTCGAAGGGGTACCAACAGGGGTTACAAGGGTGGCCAACAAATGTGCGTTTAAGAACCACTTGTATTTCATGTGTGTATCAATGCTTCAACCGTGGGTTTATGCGCGTAACAATAGATCTTTGTAGCTTAAAGACGTCGGAATACGTCTCTACCCTGAAAAAAATTTAACCCACAATTTTCTGCCAAGTAAAGTGCTCTGATACCACTTGTAATATGCCAGATCTAAAAAGTATGCAAAACATAAATAAAATGATAGAAATGGCAGATGAACAATAATATAGCCAGAATAACACCACAATAATACTGAAATGATGACATAATAACACTAGAAAGAGCACTTCGGTTACCGAGAACAATGTTCACTTGCCTCTTTGAGGGGGCAACCTCCAGTCGAGAAGAGCTCTATTACAATAATATCCAAGCTAGGGTTCTCATACCCTCGACTCCTATTTATACTAAATATGTCTATCAATAGAACCATCTAGAGGAAGATCATTCTAGAAGCGGAAGCTTCTATTAGGTCTTCTTACATTTGACTTATTCTACTTTATTACAAAGCCTTATTAATATTGACCTTTATTACAACGGAATACAGTGTTCTACCTATGTGAGGGGTTAGGTCCCTAACAAAGAGAACAAAGAGGCAGACGGGTTATCAAAGTTGGCCCTCTCAAATCTGCCTGGAAGCATTGTTTTTACACGCTGGGAGGACGGTAATGAGGGTCCTACTCATTACTTAAAGTTATTCTAAAAGTATCAAAGAACAATTTTTGTCTCATAGTTCAGTTCTTATTAGTCGAATCTATTTGTCTTAGTGATGTTGCAAAGATCCCACCTTTGCACTTTTGTTCTATTTTTTGTTGTGTAATGGAAGCCTCCTAAGAGTGTCCTGATTTTGAGAGTTATGCTTAGCTATGTTTGATGCTATCTTAATAGCTTGTTTAAAAACCCTATGTAGAAATGATACTTGTATAAAAACTTCTTATATTTTTATGAATATAAAAGAAAAATTTCCTACGGAAAAAAAGTACCATCCTTGATTTTGACTACTTAAATACTCATAAATAACTGTTTTATAAATAATTATTTCTTAGACTACAAATTAATCGATTAAATAATAACATGATAGGCAACCATAAAAAAACTATTATCATATAAATAAGAGATAATAAAATAACTTTCACATTACATAAATAATAATAATTAAATAAGGTTATATATTTAAAAAAAAAAAACAATGACAACAAATAAAACCCGAGATAAGGCAACAGTGAAAGACGAACTGGAAGGCAAAGGGAACAATGAAAGTGCAAACTCTCTGCAATACAAGAAGGGATGAACCTGCCTAATAATAAAAAGTGGTTCAGTCCACTGTCCCTGCCTCCGCCTCATGAACACTGATTTCAATCTACTTGCCGTGCCACTTTCGTACTGCTGCAAGTAGCCGACCGAGTACTACTTGCCGTGCCTTTGCCTCATGAATGGCTACAGAGCAATAGTACTAAGGGACTCTTTGACAGCATTGAGTCTGTCGTAAAAGAATTCATTGCCCGTGCCCATCGACAGCATTGCTTATAACCGTCATATCCACACTGTGTGACCAAAGCTTCCATTGATTATCATTATTCTTGTTCAGTAAAACTTGCATCCAATCTGTATTACAATTACTTTGTTACCAGTCACACTATTAAAATTATTGATAGTTTGTTTTCTTCAACAGATTCACCTGTCTGTTGGATGATGGACTGGTGAATAAAGTTGCATTCAACATATAGAAAATACAATACATTATTCTGTTCAATGGTGAATAATGTTACATCTTTTAATGGTGAATAATGTGACATCTAACGGAAATGAAAAAGAAAATACACTACCATCCTCTTTAAAAGGTGTTTAATACAACATCATCTATTTAATATCCTTACAAAAATTCAATCACTAAACACAGGATTCTGTTCAATGATGAATAATGTAAAATCCTTTAATGGTGAATAATGTGACATCCAACGAACATGAAAAAGAAAATACACTACCATCCTTTAAAAAAGATGTTTACTGCAACATCATCCATTTAATATCCTTACAAAAATTCAATCACTGGACACTGCATGGCTGTGACTTTTGATCAATGGACACTGCATGGTTGTGACTTCTTTTTTGAGTGGGTACAATGAAAGACTTCTGTGATTTTTTTCTCACCTAATATTTATCCTTTCTAAGCTCAAAAAATGTCTTTCAATACGGAAAACTGAATTGAAAGGAAAACGGAACGCCGTGACTTTTGACTGAGGAGGAAGATGCAAAACACTATGCAACAAGCCGCCAAGCTGTAGAGTAATCATTTTTTTTTATTCCTGTATATAAAGATGTAATGGCGCATGCTACAGTAGTGCATGCTTTTCAGTACGTAGCGGAATACTGTGACTTTTGAGTGAGGAGTAAGATGCATAACGTTTATGCACCAAGCTGCAGAATAATCAAATTTTCATTTCTGTATACAAAGATCTAATGACTCATGGTGCAGTAGTTCATGCTTTGCAGTACAGAAAATTGAAAAAGAAGGAAAACCTAACGTCCTGACCTTTGGGTTTGGTGTACGATGAGCCAACAATATACAAAGATCTAATGGTTTTACAGTAGTGCATGCTTTTCGGTACAGAAAATTGAAAAGGAAGGAAAACCTAACATCATGACCTTTATATGTGGAATAGGATGGGCGAACAAAATTATGCAACAAGCTACAGAGTAATCAGATTTTTGTTTCTGTATACAATCTGTACTAAATGTTGTGTACAGAGAGCTAAATGTTGTGTACAGAGATAATGTATGTTGCAGTAAATACTGTGTACGGTGTAACGCTGTCTGTTACAGTGAATGCTGTGTATAAAAATCTAATGCCTCATGCCGCGCTCTACACACCAACTACATTACATCGACATTATCCATTGATTACCACACATGTAACCAAAGAATAAAATGAAGCAGCAAAATCACATCAGGCACCTCCTAAACAGGTGGTCCGATAATTTGTAATTTTCCTCCTGGTCCACACCGTATATGGACATCAAACATTATCTCAGGGGCCTTTCCGCCCCATGTGTTTTTCGCCTTGCATAGAGTACTTCGCCTTGCATAGAGTACGGGTCAATAGATTTTGAATGGTCTGTAACCCTTGCCATTCTGGTTGGTAGACCTGTAGAGCTTTAAAAAGATGCGAATAACCGTAAAAAACAGCATCAGAGGACGGATATGTCGACAATATTAGTGTCTGTTGGGAAGTCAGGTATCTTCGAACGATCTTCGGAAAATCTACTAGCAACCTAACCTCGTTCTAGTGGAGAGAGGATTCAATCATTCTTAGAGTAGCTCAGCTTTGCATAATTTTCAGGTAGCTATTTTCCTTGAAACACATGATTAAATTAGGGCAACCATATAATTAAAAGTGGTTGATATACATTGTCATTAATTTCAGGACTTGGGGGAAAATGACAATCCAAGTATATCAATCACTTTTAATTATGTAGTCATGCTAAACTTGGTGGAAAATGACAATCCAAGTATATCAACCACTTTTAATTATGTAGTCATGCAACTTGATGACCAATGTGAGTGGGGATGATTACTAGATTTGTGAATTAAAATATCAATATAATTAATAATGAAATATCTATGGTATTATAGTATGGTTGGCTATGGTTGACCACTTTAGACTATGGTTTATCATGGTTTACTATGGTTAACCATGTTTAGTTATGTTTGACCACAATTAACTTTGGTTAGATATGGTTGATTGTGTGTGACTAAGATTGACTTTCGTAAACCATCTTCTACTATGGTTGAATTTTGATTGACTATGTTCACTATGGATAATCATGTTGAGTATGGTTCACTATGAATGACATGTTAATCGTGTATTACTACATTTATCTTTGGTTGACCATGGTCAACCATGGTTGAATATGTTAAACTATTATTGGTCATTATTTTTTTGGTTGACCATGCTTGACTAAGGTTGACCATGCTTGATTAAGGTTGACTATGGTTGACCAAGTTTTACTACGGTTATCTTTGGTTGACCAAGTTGTCTATGGTTGACCATGGCTGTCTATAGTTGAATATGGTGGACCACAATTGACCATGGTTGACTTTGGTTTACTATAGTTGACTTTTTTATGTTTAATTTACTATGGTCGACCTATGGTTGATTTTGACTTACTATGGTTAACTTATGGCGAACTTTGTTTTATGTTTGGTTTAGTATGGTTGACCTTGGATGACTTTGGTTCACTATGGGTTTGTTATGGTTGAGTTTCGTTTATTATAGTTGACCATGTGTGACTATCGTTGAACATGGTTGACTTTGATTCACTTTGGTTGACCATTAATGGACATGGTTAGTCATGGTTTACTATGGTAATGTTGCATTGTGATGTTCACCATGGTTGACTTATGCCGAATTGCTACGTTCCTCAATGGTTATGTCGAAATGTGATGTCTATCAAGGGTTATGTTACATTGCAAAATTATTCAAGGGTTAAGTTGGATTGTGATGTTCCTCAATGATTATGTTGCATTGCAACGTTCATCTTTGTTATGTTATGTTGAATTGCTTTGAATTCCTCAATGATTACATCACATTGCGATGTTCATTAAGGGTTATGTCACCTTGTTAGGTAGCTAGAGAGGTAGTAGTG
Organism: Picea engelmannii; assembly: GCA_009831015.1. NCBI lineage: Eukaryota > Viridiplantae > Streptophyta > Pinopsida > Pinales > Pinaceae > Picea > Picea engelmannii. The sequence continues at coordinate 22,813 of ML782116.1, read as the reverse complement.
GGGGCCCAGAGGGCCCATAGTGATAATAGTGGATGTCATTCAATGTAAGGTGAACTAGGTCCACTATATTATTAAATAAGGCCCAGTATGATAGTTAGATATAATAAATGGATAGTTAGATATAATAAATGTAAGATGACTTCTTAGAAGGTTCTACTTCTAGAAGATTCCTCCTCTAGAGTGTTCTTAGGTGATGGTAGTACTATATAAAAGGGTTCAAACAATGTAATGGGACATAAAGAGAATTATTGTATTTGGAGCGGTAGCTCAATAGGAGGATGCCCCCTCGAAGAGGCAAGTGAATAGGAGAGGATCCCTTCCATAATAGAATCCATTGTATGGTGTTGCCCTACCTCAAGGGTTTCTATAATAAAGTTGTGGTTTTCTATATTGTTCTCTGAATCTTTGTGGTATTTTTGTATGCAAGTATTTGGTTCTTAACACACCTTGTGACATTCCTTAAGGGTTATCTTTCAATATGATGTCCTTGAATGGGCATGATACATCGTGATATTCATCTTGGTTGGATTATATGGAATTGTTGTGTTACTTAATGGTTATGTCACATTATGACATTGGGTTTTATCACAATTGTGATGTTCCTTAATGGATTTTTCACATTGCAACGTTCATCTTAGTGGACTTATGTTGAATTGTAGTGTTATTTATGAGTTATGTCACATTCTGAGGTTCATGAAAGGATATATTGGATTGCAATGTTACTAATTTTTTTTGTATCATTACAACATTTATCTTGGTTGAATTTTGTCTAATTGTTGTGTTCCTCAATGCTTATGCAACGATGTGATGTTCCTCTAGGGTTAGGTTAGATTGTGATCTTCCTCAATGGTTCTTTCATATAACAATGTTTATCATGGTAGAATTATGTCAACCATAATTGACTTTAGTCGACCATGGTTTAGTGTGGACATGGTTGATTATGATTGAATATGGTTAACTTTTGTCACATTACAACAATCGATAATGGTTATGTTGGATTGCGATGTTGGGGTATGTTCATCGCATTGCGACATTTGTGAAGGGTTATGTTGGATTGCGACATCAAGGGTTATGTTAGATTGAAAAAATCATCAAGGGTTATGTCACATTATGACGTTCATCAAGGGGTATGTTAGATTGTGATGCTCCTCAATGATTAAGTCACATTGTGACATTCTTCTTCATTAATTATGTCAAATTGCTACGTTCATCTATGGTTATGTAACATTACAACATTTATTAAGGGTTACATCACCTTGCGAAATTTCTTATGGGTTGTGTTACAGTGAGATGTTCCTAAATGGTCATGATGCATTGTGACATTCATCTTGGTCAACTTATAAGGAAATAAAGTGTTCCTCATTAGTTATGTTTCATTGTGAAATTCATGAAAGGTGATTATGTCAGAATGTGTAACTCAACATAACCATGGATGATGGGAGACCAGAGTTGATAATGGTTGGCCATTATTGACTATGGTTGACCATGGTTGTCCATATTACTATGGTCGACTATGGTTATGTTACATTACGACGTTCATGTTGGTTGAATATAGTTATGTTACATGGTTGTGTTTTTCAATGGTTATGTCACAATGCAATATTCATGAAACATTAGGTTAGATTGTGACGTTCCTCAATAGTTATTTCATATTGTGATGGTATCATGGTTAACTTATGTAAACCATGGTTGTCTTTAGTTGGTTTTATTCAAAACAATAAAAAAATCTATAAATAATATAGTCAAAGTGTTGCATTCATCTATGGTTACGTCACATTGTAACAATTATTAAAGGTCATGCAACCTTGTGACATTCGTTAAAGGTTATGTTTCATTTAAATGTTCTTGAATGATCAAAATGTGCATTCTGATATATATATGGAAATATTACATTCCTCATTAGTTATTTTGCATTACATATTCACATAGTAAATCGTTTATTTCATTTGGATAATGATGAAAAGTTGTCACAGAACGGAGATGTCGACAATATCTGACTAATATTAGTGTTTGTTCGGAAGTCAGGTATCTTCAAACGAACTTCGGAAAATCCACTCGAAACAAAACTTCGTTCTATTGGACAGAGGCTTCTCTCAATTTTAGACTAGCCGGCCTTTGCACAAATCTCGCATCACTTCTTGGTGCAAAAGAGAGCAAACACTCTATGAGCTAATATGAAAGTTATTTAATTTTTCCAATATATTAATAAATATATCATATTATGGAACTTTAAAATAAAATTTATAATTTTTTATTTAATTATTAATATTTTAACATTAAAATAGAGTGTATTTTTTATAAGAAAATATTAATAATTATAAATTAATTTATAATAAAGAAACGAAAAAATATGAAAAAAGATGGGATGAATTTTAAACGTAGAGATAGTTTTATTAAAACATTCTTTACTAAATAACCCTCATAAAAATAAAAAAATTCTACATAGAAAGTTTATTTATCCCAAATTATTTTATATGGGAAAATGTTCAATGTATTTTTCATTAAAGAAACTATGTAAATTTCAATATTTAGTTAAAGAAATTGTAAATTCATGGAACAATTTTTTATTTTTGGTATTTAGTTAAATATATGGGATTATCTTAAGAACTTTTCAATTTATCTTTTTAAATATTTGTGTGTAAGATTTATCCACGGATTAGAATGAATATCATCTTCTTTTAGTTTGTATGTAATTTTATAAAGTTTAATTAAATTTGAGTATTAAGCCTATTAAGACTGACAATTATAACATCTCTATTTTAATCTTTGGGAATTATCATGTAATTGAACATATTCAGGCTATGAAATGAGCAATATGGCCAAGGGTTATTCTATGTAAATTGCATATCAAAGTTATTAAATAAAAATTCATTGTTGGTTGTGATACGAGAGGGATGATAATGTTGTGGGGCTATGATTCCGCAAGAGGGGGATAAAGGGAGATTTTTGAGGAATCCCACATGTCTATAATCTTATGTCATTCTCCTAAATCAATTCGTCATTAACTATATAATCCTCCTTTGACTTATTAGAGCCAATCATTCAATGCATGTAAGAGGTTGGAAAGAAAGTCATATCACCTAGTTATTGAAGCATGGTCGAACTCATGATGGGAATTGTATGTAAGAGGTGGGTGAGAGGGTCATCTCACCTAGTTATGATATCATGGGATGAGTACAATCATTTTTGGGAATTGTGAGAGGAAAACATGCATGGAAGTAAAAGAAAAGGAAATTTTAGTAGAGAGAGGGAGAGCTAATTTTA
>ML782116.1:2054-17786 GCA_009831015.1 Picea engelmannii | reverse complement strand
ATATTGAATATCTACATGTGATTGAGGTGACCAAAGGATATCTAAGCTGGATTTAAGAGGGAAGGTGAAGTAAAGAAGGACGAAATTCAAGGGAGGATAAATTATTTTGATGATGCTTTCTAAGTAATCCAACAGTACCCTCCTTAAAAAATCTTTGTCTTCAAAGATTTGCAATTAAAGGCTTCACATGTGATGAAACCAACTAATATGATTTTGTTACATTCCTTATTTCTTCATTCCATTGATGATGATCTATCCATCCAAAAACAATTATTTTTGGTCTTAATCCTTGGTGTCTAGTTGTTGCATAATTTTCTTTCCTTTAATTCCATGTATTTTTGTTGTAGCTTCTCCAATTTGTAGTGGTTGTTGGTATTTGATAATAACTTAATGAAGAATGGTTTTGTGATGCCTTATTCCATGAATATTGACAAGTATTTCATCTTCTTGCTTCATAATGTTGATATCAGCCTTGTTGTCTTCCTTGAAATGTTTCTTGGTAATGAGGGTGTCGATATGGTTCCACTTTTGATTTTATTTCTTCACTCTGCATGTGCATTTCATCTAAATTATTTTCAGATACAATGGAATCATCTATCTTCCTTTCTTGCTATTTGATTGTTCTATCCTTGGAGATAATATCATCATATTTGGCATGTACATCCTCTAGATGGATTTCAACTTCTTCAACTATATTCTGGTGACCTTCTTGATTCTTGTCTCTTTTCTCCTTTTCAAGATGCAATGTCACCCCATTTATCAAATTCTAACATCCTTCTTCAACTCTAGATTGCATTTCTGATTTTACCTCATCAATATTTAAGGATTCCTCAACCTTCTTGCAAATTTTCTCTTCAAGTATTTTGGTAGTTTCTTCATCCATGACCCTTATTTCTTCTTGATTTTGATAATTCATTTTTTCTTCTTTCAATCTCTTAATATCATCCAATATTTTTTTATTATGGTTTCATAATTTACATATCTCTTCAACTTTGTTTTACAAATCTTCCCTTGACTTGTCATTTTCCCACTTTCCCTTGCTATTCTTTTCCTATTTTATTTTTTGAAACCCCTTAATGACTGCTTCATTAAGGTCTCGTATCTTAGATAACTCATCACCCTTCTTATTTATATCTTCTTTTGATCCTTCTAATTCCTTTTCAATTTTATGCATCACTTCCAATTTTAAGTCCTTGATCCATTTTTTGAGAACAATTCTTCAAATACTTCCTATGTGATGTTTTTTCTATTATTAACACTCTTCCACCACATCCAAGATTCACTTTTAAAATTAATAGTTACCCTTAAAGGAGTCATACCATGTTCCTTTACCATCCTCAACCATTCCATGGGATTGATTTCATCTTTATCTTCATTTCTAGTAAAACAAGGTGTTTCCATTGATTCTTAATTGAGGTATAACCCAAACCTCAAATAAAAATCTCAATATATTAAGGATAATAATATAAAATAGTTATAATCCTTATTCCAATATAATATTATATTTTTTCTCTTTCCAATGGATTTTGAATCAGCTCAATTAGACATTCCAATCAAAAGTTATGATAATTTTAAGTAAACATACCTTTGAAACCTTGATTTGGAGTATAGTATGTCTTGTTGACCGACATACCTTGTGATGTATTTATGAAATTTTGGCCCCTATGAGTTTGAAATTTCAACCTTTATTGTTATGAAATGTCTTCTCTGCAATGTCGCAAGTTTGATCAAAATTGGGTGTGTCAAATGAAAGTTATGGTAACTTTCCCAAACCTCGCTAAATTTTGGCCTATTCTGGAGAGCGAACTTGTACATAATTCCAAGCGTCCACTATTTGCTATGTGATTTTGAAACTCACAAGAAAAATAACACATACTTGAATCTTTCCAATTTAATTGGTCTCACAGAATTTGGATCGTCTATGAATAATTTATGACTATTACCCAGAAGACTTGTTTGAGACTAGTTATAGGAATATTAAAAAATCCTATCTTCCATAGGGTGTATCTCTGAAAGTACAACAATACATAATCTTAAATTTGTACCCAAAAAACCTTGATATGTCTTCTAAACATCCTCCGAGTTTCTCTTTTGCAAGTGGCCCTGAAAAAAGTTATAGCTAAAATTCCAATATGACTTTATTGAGAAAGAAAAACCCTAGGATTCATGCTCCGATACCAAATGTAATGATCCAAATGCTTAAAAATATTATAACATAATATAAGTACACACCATTTATAGAATGTGAGCGTGGAGCACAACTCCAAGATATATAAGTTACACAATAACCCCTTAACGAATAGGATAACCTTTTCTAAATAACTAAATACATTTATACATCATAATTCACATGTCTACAATAATGAATACATGATCTCTATATATACCTATTCAAACTTGCAGACGAGGCCACTTTTCTGTTAGGTCGACCCTATTACATATATATATACACATTAAATGTACATTTAGGTCAATATATCCCTCCCCCCCCCCCTTGGGTTCATATAATATACATTTAACCCTATGTATGCTCCCCTTGGGTCATAACAATTCTTGTTGAAAATTACCCAAGAGCATGAAATAATGTTGTTGTGAGCACTCCTTTTATAGTTGGATTTCCTACAACCCCTAACTGGGATATTCTTGGTTAGTATGTGCTAGATTCCTAGAGGGGATGGAGATTGTCTGAGGGATTGTAATGCAAAGAAGGAAATCTCATCCCTTGGGTAGTGTAGACTAATGGGGAAGAAAGTTGTGTGGTTGGAATCAGTGTAGGAGTTGCGTCACTATGAATTACTGGGTATTGACATGTTTGAGTGGACAATAGCTAACAAAAGGAGTTTTTTTCTCCTTGTGGACTCATAGGCCCAGCTCGGGGGTGGTATGCTATTGAGAGAACTGGAGTAACATAGCCTATGGTTGGGAGGAATGTTCGTCGCACGCATCCAGTTGGTAACATTTTGTCACAAAATAAGTTTTATGGTCACTCTGTATATTTACTGTTACATTTTTCTCTATATTTTATATGTCGCAATGTTGTTGTGTATGCTTAAATAGTTTGCATTCATGAATTTAAAATTATTGATAGTTGCGTGAGCATATTTTTCATACTGCATGCATGTATTTTTAAAAAAAAATTGGTATCAAAGTTATGCAATGTTGAATTTGATCATAATGTCATTCAAATGGTGTCTTGCTATGTTACATAATGATACTAGAGAATTGGGTATGTTATAACAATCTCATATAGTAAATGTTGTTCTAAATCGCACTTTGCTCCTTTACACACAACCATACCAACAATAAAATACAATTCATTCCCTTAACCAATACATATACCCAAGTCCAATACCTAATTAATGTTATCATTTAAGTGGAAATTCCCATCACCATTAGTTGTGTTGTCACCTTCCCCTTCACTTAAGTTAATTCATTGAAATTCTTAATCCACTATCATAAGGCCAAACAATGGTAAATGATCAATGGTGAAAATGATATTAGTCATAACGATGGACATCAAATTCAAGAAGACAAAGTTTTCCACCAATAGAAACCTCATCTAGGTTTGAAACTCAATTAATATACTTAGCATGGACTATGGACAACTATGTTAAGGTCAAATGTATAACGACAATCTCCTCTACCCGACCCTAAGTCTTCTTGATAATAGTCGATGATCTCACTGCTTCACCTTATACAAACCCATTAAAAAAAAAGAAATGATAATTGTATATACAACAATGAACCTACACAAATGATAATTGTATGTACAAAAATGAACCTACACAAATGAATTAGTTTTGGAATGAACATTACCTATTTGATACCCAAACACTTTCTAGAAGCGATTGAATTTCAACATTTGCAATGGTTGAAAAGCATACAAAGTCATAGAGATTACATGTATTGGAATATACATAAAATTATAAATGACGTTGTAGAAATGACAAGGATCACATGTATTGGAATATACATAAAATTTATCGTAGTAAATTGGTCCATGAAACTTTTAATGCATCTATGCGCGTCGTAGTCCATATATATATTATATATTTTTAAAGTTTTGGTACATTATATTTCATGCAGGGACTTTTCTTGTGCATCGTAGGCCAGATATAATTTTTAAAACTTTTGGCACATTATATTTCACGCACTGATTGCCATGTTATGCTTCATGCTTCCATGGATATAGTCGGAATAAATGATGTAACAATACAATTACACGCAAGCATAGACATTAATCATCTAGGGAAAAACTTTTGACACTCAAACTAAACATTTCCTATTTCTATTGCTTATAGAATGAATTAAATAAAATTATTAAAAAATGATGTAGGGAGCTTACATAATACATGTCATAAATATGCATATTTGTAAAGTTAAAGTTTGATAAACCACACAATATCAAATAGCCTATTTATTGAAAATGTAAAGATATTCTATATAGCTATCCAAGACTACATTAAGAGAATTCTTGGTAGATTAGAAATTTCATACTACAATTTTTGTTTTTGACATATTTTTCAATTTTGTAGATGTTAGTGATAGTTAAGATATGGGTCAATAAAAAGAGACTTCAAGAAGTGAAGTGATTAACAATCAACCATTAGACTTATTAAAAAGAGGTGTTCCGACATGGTGTAGAGATAACAAAGGGATTATTGATAAATGATTACTTGATATAAGTGTTTACCAATAAGGAGACTCACCAAAAAGAGAATCATAGAAAGAAAGCTCACTAATAACAAAATCCAATGATAAAGGACAACATGGTTCACTAAAAATAAAAATAAAAATGTTACCAACAATGAAGTTTTCAATATTGGAGTTGTTGATAGGAGGGTTATCGATAACAAAGTTGTTCATAGAGGAATTGCAGAGAAATAATTACAAATAAAGAAGTTTTCAACAAGATAGTTGCATAAAAGAAGATTACTGACAAAGAAACTACAAAAAATGTAATAAGTGGCAATGTGTTTCTTGATAGGATCATCATCGACAAGGAAACTAGACCTTTGTTGGTAAGCTAGATTTTGACAAGATAAAGATGGACAAGGAAAAGATGATGTCATAAAGTAAAATGATAGAAGTTGTATGAATGCAAGCGACATGGTAGTACATTATTGGTGGAGATGAAGAAGTGGTTGAATTTAGTTATAATAGTTTAGCTTATGATCCTATGAATAAATTGTCTTACATTAATTAATATAGGGATTTTCTCCTAGGGATGATTGGAAGCGTTTCCCTAAAACTTTCACTTCAAAATATAAGTCTAGCATACAAACTAGAGAAAGCTTGGTGTGATGCTAGAGGCAATGCCCATTTTTCACCTTAACATTTACTTCTTTCATTTTGCAATTGTTGCATTTTCAGCTATAGAAGGGATTCCTTAAATCATGCTCCTAATTTTATCAAAATGTGTAATACAGATAAAAGATAAGAGAAATTTAAATATACATCAGAAAGGATTTTTTCATAGGATTGATTCCTACTCTTATGATTATGGATTCTTAGTGTGCATATAGAGGCCTTGAGGTGGAAGATGAAGAACGTTAACAAGACATTCCAAATATTCAACCCATTAACTAAATCAACTAGACTTCTTATGTCAAATTCAAATGAAAACGTTCATGAAGAACAAAGATTAAAACATAACAAACAAACAATTCATAAACCATATAATCTAAGAAAGAAAATAAGTAAATTTTCAACATCTATGGAACAAAGTAACTTTGATTAGAATTGTATTTGAAGCTTGAACATTATATATAACAATAGAGGACCAAGAAGAGGATCACTCCTACTCTTGGCTCAACTCAACCCCCCCAAAGAATAATTCAACATCCATATGCAAAGAAAAGATGAGTTGGATTATAAAAAATCTATGATTACAACACCAATAAAACAATATGATATTCAATAAAATAAGATGAAAGACACTACTGCATCTACAAGATTTCTCCAACCCCCCCAAGYGATCTCCTCGATCTTATTACTAGATGTTATCATGTTGTTTTCGTCTTCTTGTGCAAATGGAAGGGTTTAACCTAAAGACACTAATTATCAACCTATGTCATCGTAATGAAGCACATGAAGAATAAAATCTTGAGAAATTCCTATGTTGTATATGGAGGATCAAAGACAAACCATAGACTTGAGGTTTAACCTAAAGACACTAATTATCAACCTATGTCATCATAATGAAGCACATGAAGAATAAAATCTTGAGAAATTCCTATGTTGTATATGGAGGATCAAAGACAAACCATAGACTTGACCTGATGGATGATTAGACACATTATTTCATTGGTCATGAAAGTTTCATGGTTAATCCTTTGATACTCACGTAAGGCTCATGTATGTCACACGTGCATTAAAATCCATAATCTAGTAGATGCCACACTTATTTCATTCAATCTTCTAGCTTCGGAAATCTTAATGCATGCGGTTTTTCATAGTTATGATGAGGTATTGGAATTATTCAAGGAAATTTCTTGGGAAAACTTGGGAAAAATATTCACTTTATTTACAAATAATTCTTCTAGAAAAAATATAAATAAAATGGACTCTCATGATTTAAATGGGTCCAACGAATCCAAGGTTACACTACACATATATAAGTACTTGAGGTTGTGAGCTAGTTTGTTGCAATCATTTCATTATGCCTCAAAGGTGTTGGTGTTGTTCAGTTCTATCCTTCATTTCCCCTTTTTTGAATGAGATATTTAGTTCCAATTATCACCAAATCATAGAGAGAAAGAATCAAAGAGAATTAAACCATCATGGAAAGAGAGCTTGGACACCACTTGCACAACTCAATCAAGGTGAAATTATTCATGATTGTAATATTATTTCCATTTTTGTGATACAAATAATTTAGTTTCTTTCACTCATAAAGATGTACATTTGAATGTTATAAATGTCCTCCCATTGGATTGAATACTAAAAATTCAAGCTACTAATAGTAGGACATATTTGCAGTCTTGGCTGATTGTTGTCTTTAGCCGCAAGTTCTTGAATCCACCCTTTTTTTCTCACATCAAATCCAATTAATAGATAATGTTATTCAAAGGTTTGATTTAACCTTCTCTCTAAATTTTTGTTCATCACATGTTAAGAAAAATAATTAATTTATCTTTTCTCACTCACACATTTGGTACCTTTTAGTTTTTGTTTTCACTAGTAGTTCCAACATGTTGGTTGAGTGCATTTGGTACACCCTTTCACCAAGACATGTGATAGTAAATTTAATCACCCTATTAGTTGTAGCATTAATTCATCAACCCAAGTATCTAAAAACTTGGAATATACCATGCACTATATGTGCAAGACTCATGTCTCTTTGTTATTGGTTTCTATAATGCTTATATAGAAGGACATTGTATTATTGATCTAGAAATTGAAATTAAATCAATGATTTTGAATTAAAATTGAAAACTCATTTGTACTTCACATATTAAAACAAAGTTGTAGAAATTAAATGAAAATACACAACAACAAAAATATGAACTACTTATACCAAATGATATAATTACAATAATTTTATGGAAGCTAAAATAAGCACACAATTAGTAAACCCAAATAAGCACATAACATAAATAGATAGCTAAAGAAATGTAATTAAATAAGTAATGAATAACACCACTAATTCTATATTTAGTGGGGTTTACCTCCTCATAATAGAGTGTTAATACTAACCTACAATAGAAATAAATCAATAACTTACTATTTTATAGAAACATGTGTGAATGGATTGAGATGAAACTTTTTTGTATTATAAGAAGTGGATTCAAAGATTCATAAGTTTAACTCATCCAAATGGCTATTGATGGCCCTAGGAATACCAACAATAACACTGCTTTATCCTTGGATCCTTACTTCACTTTGTCAACTCAGGGTTCATACAAACTTGAGAGGTGCTATGGAATGTATATGCAGTGTGCACTGACAGTAGTATAGGTCTGAGACTAATCAAGAGCTGGAATGCATGAAATTGTGCAGGAAATTGAAATGAAAAAAAGAAACTTTAAACTATTGATGAAAATCACACCAAATTAGAATATCAAGTAATCTCGATTTGCAAAAGAAAGGAATTCAATATAAAATCATACTAAACCATAAAGAGCAAAGTGAAAGCAAAAAATGAATTTATTCTAGTGTATGACAAAAAAGTATAATTAAAGAAAAGTTAAACCAATGCATGAACAAAACAAGCTATTTATGTCTAACCCTTGGATAAAAAACAAGTAATATGTATTTCTATTATTTATTATTGTTCTTATGAAAAAAATATTAAGATAAATTGAAATCTATAGCTAAAACAGTCCTACAGGAGGTTTCTTTAGGAATTTTACAGTTTATATAGGAAACTCATACAGGAAGCCAAAAAGAGGCCTAGAAAGATAGTGTAAGTCTCTTGAAGCATCAAGAAAGCTAGACTATAATAAAATTGAATAGATATGAGGTTCTTAGCCTTGTAAATATACCCAAGAGTTTTTCAATAAGATGTTAAATATTTCTACAGGATGCCTACTATAACGACTAGTTAATGATAACTTGACAGAAAGTAGAATTAATCATGAAAAACTACATTAATCTTCAAAATAAATGAAATGTTAAATAATCACTATCTTAACATGAAAAGAACTACACCAGATGGGGTGACAGTTGGACATCATGCGCCAAGGGTAGTAAATGCACCCTACCACCGCCCATCCCTCTCTTCTCTTCTGGAGCATAAAATTTACTTAGCTTGGATGGTGGTATGCCTTTGTAGCGTGGGAGACTTAATGTGTTTCTCTATGCGAGAGTTGGATTGCTACAAGACTGGTATGAGGATGATACATGATTTCAACTTGGAGTTAATGGTGGTTTCGATTACCAATTTTCACAACTTATTGGAGGTAAGGCATGGCATCCGCTCCATTCTATTTTTTCAGGCGTTATGGGTGGCTTCCTCCTCCCTCACTAGAATCTTTCTTTCCCATGGTTCTCTGATCTTCTCACCCTTTCTCCCATGTCTTTATGATATTCCTCCCAACAAAATGCAATGTGAGAGGGGTAAGATGAAGCATGGCCCAACCTACTACAGTTTCATGGCTAGATGGCTCCGTCTGAGTCCTTCTTCTGTGCAATTTCTTCCTACATCCACTGGCCCAATCCTTGTTGGTTCTCCCTCAATCAATTCTCCCTTCACTAATAAGAATTGGATGGGGGATGAAAAAAAATAGGTTTTCATAGAAGAAGAATTCCCTCCGCTTCCTCCCCAATCCCCTCTGGATTCTCTTTTGATAATGACTACAAACTTAGAGGCCTCTCTTCTCTGTTCCTCCCGAGAGGAAAATTTCCACCCTATCCCAGTTTTGGGGAGTTTCCCAATCACGGAAGAGACTCCTCCTAATTTTCTTAATGAGAGGGTTTTGGACAAAGCTCGCCTAGGAACTGAGCTCCAACCCAATGAAGATTGTGTGACATAGATTCCTTTCCAATGCAACTTATTATAATATCAACTGCAACTCATATTTGACCTAAGAATGGATTCTGTTGACCATATTTATCATCATACCATCCTCTGCCACTGATTGGATGCCTTATTTGACTATATTTAAAGAGATCCTGTCAAAAGAAGATGTGCAACTTGCTTCCAGCCTTATGTATTTTTTCCATCTTGGCCTCAACCCTGCAATGGAGATGGAAATCCAAGTTCTTCTAGTGTTTAATTTTTATGCTCATGTTTTGTCTCTATGTTCAAAATAGTTATAGCTACAATTTTGGGTACGCTCAATTTTGTTTTTCAGCTACTTATGTATATCAATATAGAAATGGATTCTTTCACAAGATTGCAACCTATTCTGGTTTCCATTTGTATGGCATAACAAGTTACTAACTTTGACATTTGTATTGGTTTTCTGATTATCTAAGTTAATACATTTTATTTACAAAAAAAAAAATGCAAAGAACTAAAGAAATTGTAACAGGGTCCTTGAGCCCTCTTGAGTGGGCCCTATCCAAGAAGAATAAGGAACCTTGAGAAAAATCTAATAAGATGAAAACAATACCATATTTTAATCCATTAACATCAGTAATACATCAAGAGAAAAAAGGCTTTAAGTGTCCAACAAAAGTCTTATGAGCAAATTCTTAATACAATATTATAAAAAATATGTCTCCTTCTCTCCTACACTATAGGTCTATATATAGTCTTGAGAGTTTTACCTCTTTTCTTAGTGATCTATATGGATATCGGTGGCCACCCACCTTTTCCAACTGGCTCAAAACACTTTTCTGACAATTTTGGCAATTTACTATTTTTAGCAGTTTTAACTTCCAGGGCCATTTTGAGGGCCTAAATGAAGGTTTTTCAGGATTGAGATCCTCAATGATATCTAATGGCATAATTGATCCCCCAAAATGAATCTCCTCGAAGATACCTTTCCAACGGCCTATCACATGCCTAAAACGAAGATAGTATGCGAAAGTTACGACCCCGAGAAGTTGATGTACTAACTTACCCAAATGGGGCCCACATGACTTTTGGCGCTTCATCTCCTAGGGTTAGGTTTTTGGATGTCTAGGGTTTTTGGCATTCTTGATTATTGTAAAAATGCCTTCAGAGCCTCATTGTAACCTTCTTCTTATGAATGCGCATTGCTGTCACATCTCTTCTCAGAGATAAGCCACCACCATTCCAGCAAGCTTGTTTTCGCTGCATTTTACAGTTTCAACTTATTTCGTTATTGAATAGAAAACTAGTTTTACTATATCTCTGTTATTTTGTGTTAAGAACCTATTAATAATCTGTATTCATTTCGTTCTGCTCATAAAATCTGGATCATTGGTATCAGAGCAGCCTGCTCCTTGTCGTCTTAATGCATGTGCCCAACGAGGTCGGAGTACGAAGACTTGGGTCTCGAGCTTGTTTCTCTTGAGGAAAGAAGCTCTCGCACGCCCAAGAAACCTCCCATGGCAGGAGAAAATAAAGATGACAGGATAGGAGATCCTTTCAAACTGTTGATTGAGGAAGCCCTCACACAATAGAGGAACGAGATGATGGATAGTTTCGCGCAAATCCTTCGGCGGCTACCAACAGGAGACGCATCTTCTTCGAACGAAGGTGATGCCCCCTTCAAGGTACAAATAAACTTTGATATTCCTATATTTGAAGGTCAGATAGACGCAGATGTTTTAGGTAAGTGGTTGAATCTACTAGAAGGGTATTTTTCTTTCCATAACTTTTTGAATAAAGAAAATATTACTTTTGTGCTCCTCAAAGCCGTTCCCCATGTCAAAGATTGGTGGGAAACTTTTTGTGAGAAAAAGGAAACAGAGGAAACCTCATTATTTTCAGTCATGGCCACCTGGGAATCCTTTAGGGATGCTATTAAGGAACAATACTACCCTGCCGAAAGTTATGACGACCTGTATACCAAATGGACCACACTGCAGCAAGAAAGAGACCAAGCAGTGCCAGATTTCACAAATATCTTCCATACCTTGCGCACCAAGTTGGGTATCAAAGATTCAGAGCGAAATTTGGTGCTCAAGTATCATGGTGCTCTTCATAGATACATCCAGACCAAAATGGAATTTCTGGACATCTCATCCTTGGGCACGGCCTATCGATATGCCGTCAAAATCAAGTAGAAGCTCAAACAAAAGACGCAGCAATTTGGGCCTGGGAACCCCTCACAACAAAAGCTAGGAAAGGGCGGCCCCAACCCACCGAACAAAGGACAGAGCAAAGATGGATAGTATCAGGACAACTAGTCCAAGCCATAAGTAAAGAAGGACACCAGAAAGACAAAGAAAGAGACCGGGAAGTGGTGCGACTTCCATAAGATCCCTTAGCATAACACTGCTGAGTGCCACTCAAAGCAGTCGTTGGTGGCCAAAGTGAAAGCCTCTGAATCAGATGCAGATTATGACTCTGAGCCAGAACCAGAAAGGGGAAGACGGATCATTGAAATGGAACCCAGTGCCACCGTTTCTACCACCAAGCTCCAACCTGGTGAACCAGACGAGCCAGAAGAAGGAGAGTGCCTCTTCCATTCACAGATGTGGGTAAAAGGCACCCCGCTGCACTTCATCGTTGATAGCTGTAGCCAGAAGAACCTCATCTCAGAAAAGGTCATCAAGCGGTTGGCCCTACCAACAACGTTGCACCCACAACCGTACACCATTGGATGGCTCCGCCAAGGAAGCGATCTCCGCGTCAGCCAACAGTGCCGACTGTCGTATGGCATCAAGCCCTTCAAAGATGAGGTATTGTGTGATGTTTCTCCTCTCGAAGTTTGTGATGTTCTTTTGGGCCAACCTTATTTATGGAAACGTCATGTTGTATATGAGTATAGGCCTCGTAGTGTTATTATTACTTTGAACAGGAAATTGTATAGGATACCCGAGGCAGTCCCACCTAGTGTTATTTTCTTGATCTTTGCTAAGCAATGAATGAAGGTCATCTCATAGATGGGGAAGTTTGTATTCTTCATGATTCGCTCTTAGAATAAGCGAAAGATCACAACCACATCTAGGGTCTCTGCAGCCGACCTCTCCACACAGCAGAAGCAAGTAGATAAGGTCATGGAAGAATACTCGAATATCTTCTCCTCACCTACAGGGGTAACTCTACACTGCCAGGTCAAGCACCCCATCGATCTCACCCCCGGCGCACTGCTACCCAATGGGCCAGTCTATCATCGCTCTTTGTTAGAGAATGAGGAGATCAAGCGATAGATCCAAGAACTTCTCCACAAGGGGCACATTCGCCCCATCTCATCACCTTGTGGGAGCCCAATCATACTGGTACAAAAGAAAGATGGAACCTGACGACTCTGTATTGATTACCAGGCTCTGAATAAAATCACAGTCAGAAACTGGTACCCAATTCCCCGACTCGATGACCCCCTTTATCAACTCACGTGGGCCAAATACTTTAGTAAGATTGATCTAAAGTTTGGCTACCACCAGGTACCGATAGAACAAACAGATGTATGGAAGACCGCCTTCAAGTCAAAGGAAGGCCTTTTTGAATGGTTGGTCATGCCCTTTGGTTTGACAAATGCTCCAGCCACTTTCATGAGGATGATGGATGATATCCTGTGACCATTCACCAATACTTTTTTAGTGGTGTATCTGGATGACATTCTAATTTACAACAAGACTTGGGCCAAACACTTGCACCATATTCAGCAGGTTTTGCACACCCTGTAGCAGCACAAGCTATACGCCAACTTGGAAAAATGCTCCTTCAGCATGGACAGGGTCCATTACCTGGGCTACATCATTGATCAGCATGGCGTACATGTGGATCCATCCAAGATCCAAGTCATTCGTGACTGGCTAGCCCCAACAACACTCACTGAGCTTCGGAGCTTCTTGGGCCTTGCCAATTTCTACTGCAGGTTCATGTTGGGTTTCTCCCATATTACATGGGCCCTCAGCCAAATAAACGGAGGTCATGGTAAGGCAAAATTTATGTGGGGATGGTCCCAACAACAAGCATTCAATGATTTGAAGCAACACTTGTGCTCAACCCCAGTAATTTCACTACCAGACCTGCAACATCCTTTTGAGATTGAGACAGATGCTTCAGACTATGCTGTGGGCGTCGTTCTCACTCAGCATGGCCACCCTGCGGCCTATCATAGTGAGACATTATCAGATACTATCCATAAGTACCCTACTTACAAAAAAGAAATGTACTCCATTGTGAAATCATTCTGCCAATGGAGACATTACATTCTTGGGAAGGAGACAATCATCCACACTGATCATAAGCCACTGCATTTCATGTAGACACAGGGAAAATTGCAGAATGACCGCCATCAAAAGTGGTCTAGATACTTGCATCAATTCCACCTCAACATCAAGTATAAAACAAGAAGCACCAATCGCATCACTGATTTCCTCAGCAGACCGCCAGTCACGACATTCACCATGGTGCTAGACTCTTGCGGCCATGAGACCTCTGGATGGCCCCAACTCTATGAGACATGCCCTGACTTCGCCACCACCTACCAAATGTTGGGTGCAAACGTAGTGGTCAATAATTTCCATCATTAGGATGGGTTGTTGTGTCGTCTGGGCCATATCTGTGTTCCATCAAGTGAGCGATTGAAGCTGATTTGGGAAGCCCACTACAGTCGGGTGGCATGACACTTTAGTGTTGAAAAGACAGTGGAAATACTACAGAAACATTTCTACTGGCTGAAACTTCAACAGGAGTTCAACAAGTATATCAGGTCCTGCACTGCCTGCGCTATTGCCAAACAGACCACTAAGAATCAGGGCCTGTACACCCCTCTTCCTACTCCTGATAGGCCATGGGAATCCATCTCAATGGACTACATATCGAGCCTCCCGTCCACCAAGTGGGGAAATGACTGTGTTTTTGTGGTTGTTGATCGCTTTTCTAAGATGGCGATTCTGGTTGCCTGAAAGAAGAGCATCATAGTAGAGGCCACTGCCAAGCTCTTCTTTGAACGAATCTAAGTACATTTTGGAATCCCACAAACCATTGTCTCAGATTGGGATAGTTGATTTCTTAGGACATTCTAGTCGAGCCTCTGGTCACTGTTGGACACCAAGCTCACCAAATCCACGGCCTTCCACCCCTAGATAGATGGCCAAACCGAGGTTGTAAATCGAATTATTGTGCATATCCTTCGCATGTATAATTCAAAGAACCCTCGTACATGGGATGCGAGCCTTCCCTAAGTCCAACATAGCTACAACCAAGCCCTACGTAGCTCAACTGGCCACAACCCCTTTCAAGTGGGGTTGGGATTCCAACCATTGGGACCCATAGATGTTTCACTTCCCCTTGCGATCACCTCGACCGACTCATCTCCTGCTCCAACTGAAGCTGAAAAAGCCACCCGGTTCATTAAGCGGATCTAGCACATCCACCAACAGGTTCACGATATCCTACAAAAGTCCAATGACAAGTACAAAGAGCGCCATGATCAACATCAGGTGCCACATAAGTTTCAGGTGGGCGATAAAGTTTGGTTGCACTTACAGAAAGAACACCTTACAAGACCCCATCGGAAGCTTCACCCACTCCGTTATGGGTCGTACACTATCACCAAGTTCGTGGGGGATAATTCTCTTGAGCTCAATATTCCTCCTTTCCTTGGTATGCACCCAGTGTTCAACGTGGATCTCCTTCGCCCTTATTTCCCACCATTATTAGACACCTCAGATGTAGCAGAACAACTGACATCAACATAGCTCAACCCCGACTGCCTACAACATGCATCCAATGATCAGATTGTGGATAGAAAAATCAAGGGCACTCAACAACAAAGGATCCAGCTTTATCGAGTCGTCAAAGCAGGGCAGCTCCTGCACCAAGGCAAGTGGCTCACCCAGGGCCAAATTCAACAGAAATTTCCTCATTTGATGGGGGACCTCAACGCAATGGAGACCATTTATTCCTAATGAGTGAGGATTGATCTAGATAGATATCAGTGGCCACCCACATTTTCCAATTGGCTCAAAACAGTTTTCTGACAATTTTGGCAATTTACTATTTTTAGCAGTTTTAACTTTCGTGGCCATTTTGAGGGCCTAAATGAAGGTTTTTCGGGATCAATCTCCTCAATGATAGCCAAAGGCATGATTGAGCCCCCAAAATGAATCTCATCAACGATACCTTTCCAACGGGCTATCACACGCCTAAAACGGAGATCGTATGCAAAAGTTATGACCCCGGGAAGTTGATGTACTAAC
>ML782115.1:522971-563597 GCA_009831015.1 Picea engelmannii | reverse complement strand
ATTATTACAAAAATAATAAGTATTTAAAGGTTTTCCACAGGGTAAAACCTCCCTGTAGAAGTTATCAAAACTGTTTACATAAAATCTGGGAATATCTCCCATGTCTGACTAAACTAGGAACCTAAAATAAATATCCCCTAGACTGTCCATTATGTCCAATGCAATTCGGATGTACCTAAAAAGGGTAAAAAATGGACAAGTTAGAAGGATCCTTTATTAATAAAATGATAAAAATCTAATTCTATAGACTAGCTACAAAATCTTGCGATTCTGTAGTTGGTCTAAATAAGACACAGAATCAACATTAAAATCAACTCAAATCTTTTTAAAGAATTAAATTCACCTAACATCCAATAGTTATTTGAAAACGAATCATTCAAATTGAAATTGTTATACCATTCGAAATCAAACAGGATCAAGATCAATCAAATGACTACAGAGATACATGTACTCTGTTTCGTTTGTTACCACAAAATCGGGTGAACAGAATCATAATCAAACAGTTATGAAATCGTTTCATATCAAACTGAAATCAATATAATTAAATCAAATCGCAGGCAATTGTTATGCTACCTCATAGACAGGAGACACGATCGAATCCAAACAAGCTCATTTTCAAATCGACATAACTGTAAAACGATCCATGCCATGAGCGAATTAAACTAAAACTGGCGCGTAAATGACCACAAATGAAATCGTAATGAGATCACTCAATTGGTAACAGGGTTCGTGAGAATTATCTGATCATTTGTTATTGCTATTTGGGGCAAACAAACTCGATTGATAATGAACGAAATCGTTTCTTTCAAACGAATTATAACCAGATTTGATAGAGATAGCATATGTCGACCAATTCGTTTTGCAAATTTAAAATCAAACAGAGCAACATTTATGATATGAATCCAGCTCATGAAAATGATCGAACTAATTGAAGATACACATCAATCCAATCAAGCGAATCGAACAGCTGGATTTTAACATAGTCATTGCGAATCAAAACCATTCCATGATTCGGGTGTGAATATCATTTGCACAGACTTAAATGAGAGTATCGTTTCCATAAAAACAGAGTCATTCTTTCCAAATCAGAGCTGAACAGAGTTGTATTCCTGTTTTAGAAGATTACATGACACATCCTATTAAAAGATCATAACAACCAAACTCATGAAATCGTTTAACAATCACAACATACAAACTATCCATCACGAAATCAAATCAAAACATGATCATATTCTAAATCTAGCATGAAAAACTTCCTGTTCAAATTGGATACAAACAAATCCAATCTAAAGAAAACCATCAATTTCGTTAACTCAATCAGACATACGATCAAATCAAATCCAATCAAAAACCAATCAAATCCGATAAAAATCTATCAGTGGCTAAACTGGGAATGAGCAAATTGTGCATCCAAATCGAAACTTCATTTATTTTTAGCACCGCGAAAACAATGCACAGGATGAACAACATTATGACAGAGCCAATTCAAAGGATAGACAGAACTATTCGAAAACCAAACTCACATCATTATATTAATCCTGATTATTGACAAAACGAAAATGATATCAAAATTCATACATGTGTGGTGAGCAGACAGCTTGATCATGACAATTTGGAGTTGACAACGGCCGTGGCCGATTCAACATTCTTAAAAATGAAGGAACCAGTGGTTCTCTGCTTCCTATCAGTCGCTTGAAGTTTGTCTCTTTGGCTTGTCAATACTGCAACTTGATTTTCCAATGATTGGATTTTCAATTGGACTAGGGGAACGTCGATGTAGTATTGTTCCAACCACAAATCACATTGGTCACAGGACGAGTGTGTTGGCTTCGAAAGTGCAGGTGAGGGTTTAGTTACATTGTCGAGGATTTCGTTAGGTAGTTTGATCTCTGGGTAACTGGGATTATTCCTTAGGCAAGGGGGAAGATTAACAACGAAATCATAAGGTGGCTCGGAGCACAGACCCTGCGAGTAAGGGTACTCACTGGCTAGGAAGCGTTCTATGTCAGAGTCTGAATCCTCACTAAGGACTATGGGCTTCTGCTCAGCAGTGGGTTTAGGTTTATTCCTAGCCATCCTCGAAATAATCCGAGCATTCTTTTTACCCTTGGCATCAACAATAGGGTTTGCCTTGGCCTTTTTGCTCACAGGCCTTTTTATAGCCTCGGCCTTCTTAGTTATAACTTCTAGTAAGTCAATATCAAGGTCGACCGAAGGCTTAGGAGAGGGCAGTAGGACATGGAAAGGCACAGGTGGCCCGACCTTGGTTTCATTCACCACAGGCTTGTCAATTTGGACAGGGTCTGTATCATCAAAACCATTTCGAGCGATGAAAGCTCGCCAACTATCACCGTGGAGACTTAAGTAATAGACAATGATAAGTTTAATAAGTCCATGGTGGAACAGGCTACTGTCGGCCTTCTCCCTTTTAAACCTTTTTGACATTTTATATAGGCTACGCTGGAAGTAAAAGGGCATATTCAACGAGTATCCCATAAAAATCATTAACAAATGCAGGTGGTAGAGAAAAACGAGTCCATATCGACCCTCACAGGTCACGAATTGTTTGACTATTATCAAAAGGTCATGCCATCGTGGTTTAATCAAGGATATAGGCATACCTCTGTCACAAGATGTGACCTTTCACGAGACGAACAGAAGTGTCCATGGAACCTCTTCTACTTTCGAATTTTTGAACCAATGTTGGCCCGTGGCAGGTAACCCTGTAGCAGAACTGATAAATTCCTCATTGATTTCCAACTGAATGTCGCCCACCTTGGCTCTATAGCCATCAAAAGTCAGGGCGAACTGATGTGCCACAGCTAGATTAAAACCCTCAAACCTCCACACGAAGGTGAGCCAACCGTTATCCTCCAAGTCTTTACGGGTATTGTCGAACAGTAGTAAGGCTTGGCTACCGTTCGGCTCGATTCGCACCACCAGTGCCATGGAGCCGAACACATGGTGAAAGAGCCAGGGTTTGGATCATAGCACACACAGGAGCAGAGTGCACGAAGGGTTACCCGAGCTAACAAAGGTGAAACATGGATAAGGGATAGACATTAATGTCATCGTGTGAAGGTGGTGGAGCTTATCTCTGCCATGCATAATAGTTATTGCCAAGGTACAACCGTCGACTTATAGTTGTTCTACCCATTATAGTATAGTTCAACAATCATGTCACTTGGCCGACCAATGAAACCAATGGTAAGTGTATTAAAACAAAGCACACAATCAAAGTTATGCCAAAGTTTTAAACCAAACTTACAAATCGAAACCAACACCAATGTTTTGACTATATCACATGCGATGTATCAATTCATATAAAGAGTTTAAGCAAGGTACCAATACGTTTTGAAACTAGGTATCATGTCAAATGAAATATTTCAAGGGTTTAACCATRACACCTATATATTTTAATGAAAACAATGGTCAAGTAAATCAAATCAAAGCACATGTAAATTCAACTGTCAATGCCTCGCAATTTAATGAAATGAAAATACATAATCAGTCAAAGAATGCCCAATGAGTGCAGATCAAAAGAGTYTTGCAAGCTGTATAATGATAAGTAAAATGTAAGCGCAATAGGCATATTGACAAGAAGGATAACGACAGTTCAAATAATGATTTTAATGCGACTACGAGAGACCAATTTTTCACGCTTATAGTCGTGAAAACAGAAACGAAGGTAATGTGCAAACGTCGCAAAAATAGAAGTGTCGTTTATTTGAAAATTGTGACAAAAAAATGATGTTTGCAAAACATTGGTGTAGGCAACTTATTAGATAGTGGAAAAATGTGAATTGGCTGCCAACAACTACAACTTCACTTTAAAAAAAATCCTAGCAGCTTCGGCCTTCAAATGATGACTTGGCTTATCAAACCCTCGACTACGAATTTTACCTTCATTCACATATTTCTTTGACAGTGGCTCCATACAACTGGCTTATCAAACTCTCAAATATTGCCTTTATAGGTATATGAATTTTATGGTGGATTTCCCTTTCCATATGGTGTCAACCCTTGAAACAACTCTGCACTTCCCATAATCATTCTAGTGGCACAACTCTGCGCTTTCCACCACTGTCGGGTACTTTCTATTTGGTGGTTTGATTTCTCTCACAAACTCCTACAATATGCAGTCTCATTTTTGTTATGAATTTATTTATACAATGCAATTTAAACAATATATGGTTTCACTAAAATCCGTTTGACCAAATTTAAATAAAAAAATTCAAAAAGTCGAATATTTAAACAACACCTTTTGTTATGCCAAATCCAAAAAACGATGGAGAGATCTCAAAATTCCTGACACTCTTAATCTTCTGTCAAACTTTTGTGTGTGATTGTAGTCTGTTGGTGCTTCTTTGATCTCCACAGTTCTAGGTCCCACCCCCAATATTCTTATTCTTTTGTTAGACTTGTGTGTGTAAGTGCAAGTGCATTAGATATCTCGGCTTTTTTCTCAAGCCTTCTAGTTATAGGATTGAATATTGGTGTTGGTTGATCATGAATTTTGAGAAAAGGATAGGTCTCTGGTGTCATCGATGGATCTCTCTAGGAGGGCAATTTTTTCTTCTAAAGTCAGTGCTCGAAAGCTTGCCTGTTTATTGGTTGGCAATGACCATTATTCCTATCTCTATCCTTAACAGGATCATGTAGTTAATGTATAAATTCTTATGGTCTGGTAGTGGGGAAAGGGAGCTCCTACATATCTGCAAGTGGGAGAACACAACTAAACCAAATTCTTTTGGAGGTTGGGGAGTCAGGAAATTACATCTATTTGGCAGAGTGTTGGCGGCAAACACCTTGTGGTGTTGTTTGTTGAAGTAAGGCATTTGGCATAAGGTAATTAAGGACAAATATCTTCCCTTTTCTTCGGTGGTATATTGGTTGAGAGGTGCCCCACATGGGACTCTAAACGTCTCCAACACCTGGAAGAATCTGGTCAAGTATTTGGATTTAATTACACACTGGCTGAGCTGGAGCCCTGGTTTAGGTCATTCGGTTCTCATTGGAAAGGATGAGATCCTGGGTCTGGGATTAAACTCCTTTCTATTGCCTACAATCATCACTTCTCTAAGGCAATGTAATATCCATTATCTTTATCAAGCTAGTGGAGCGTATCGGTTGGGGGAGTTGTTATTCCCGTGGAAGTCTAGTGGAGAGTTGGGACTCATTGGTGCTCTGACAACTGAATGGGGATTGTTTTGTAGGGCTCTTTCCTATGATGGTATTCAACTGATTGATAGACTTGATATTCTTAGATGGATCGAGGGTGATGGTTTAGGCAACATCATAGTGAGGAATGTCTACAATGCTATGGCTTCTAAACTTTGGTCTCCAAAATTTATGGTTGGCGTTGGAACCTTCGGGATTTGGATCTTGCTCCAAAACTAAATTTTTTCACATGGTTAATTCTGGAAAACAAGATTTCAACTTGGGACAATTTGCAACGTAGAGGTTGGTCTGGTCCAA
This sequence comes from Picea engelmannii, assembly GCA_009831015.1. NCBI lineage: Eukaryota > Viridiplantae > Streptophyta > Pinopsida > Pinales > Pinaceae > Picea > Picea engelmannii. Next base: position 558,119 of record ML782115.1, on the reverse strand, counting down.
GCATTTTCTCTCTTTATTTCAAAAATCCTGAGACTGTCATGCACTTAATGATTCATTGTTTCTTCACGCAGAAGGTTTGGACTTTGATTTTAAATTCCTTAAACCATAAGACAACTTCGATGGGTCTCTCTGTGATGCAAACCCCCACCACCTCCTGGGCTCGCACGACCTCCCGATCTAGGATCGTACACAGTATGGATCCGAACCAGCTCTCGGGCTCCTGCTGAGCTCGCAAAATATTATACCACAAGCTTTTTCCATTTTCCTCGTGCTTAAAATCCGTTAGTGAGGGTCTTTATACACTAGCAGAGTCCTCCACGTGACTCTGAGTCGAAACCGTGGGCCAACCTTCTCTTTATTGAAGAATTCAGAGCTTCAGAGCTCTGAGCTTCAGGACTTCCAAAATAAACATGTTGCAAACCTTCTGAAGGTTGAACCTGCGAACAATCAGACTATGGAAAGGATCGATGATCCTCATTCTATCAACAACCAAAGGTTACGATTGGCTCCGAGACTTCGAGCTTCAGAAGTCCTGGTTGCTTCAACTCAAAATACCTTCGAATGTTGAATTGGTGGAGGCTATATATACTCTCCATGTGTCCCTCTTCAATCGACAATCGATATCAACTATGGCCTTCAGGCCTTCAGGAGTTTCCAAACCAACAAGAAATATGCCTCAATTCTTCTAGAGTGCTAAGTCTTTGAACTACGAGATATGGAGCCATGTGTCCCCTGTCTATCAATAGTTGGGATTCGCTCTTCTTTTTAGAACTTCGGGAGTTTTGTGGGTTTTTCAATTATGCTCCACTTCTTCCAGATATTCGGACTTCCGGACTATCTCTGATCTATGGACACATGTCTTCATGATCAGGCGATCCAAATTTTCTTCGGTTCGCTAGACTTCAAGAAACTGGTCTCCTTTTCACACACTACACAGAAACATCTGAATACGCGAAGTCTGAATGACTTCAGGGGTTAACACCCATGCTAATTTCCCAGATCTAATGGCTAGGAAAGATCTGCTCCTCCTCGAGCAGATCTTGTCCACTCGAACTCGAAAAATGAAGGGTTCTTCCCTTCAAATATTTTGGTTTCTCTTTCTGTTGAGCTTTAAAACTCAAATGATTTGGATCTTCTACGCACACCTTGAGCTCCTTTGAAAACTTGACACTTGAATATTTCTGGAAAATCTTCCCACACACTCCTTGCATTCATTTCCTTGAGACTCTTCAACACTTGACTAAGTGTTGGCCCTATGCACACCTTGCAAGGGTCTTCTCGAGCTCCTATACTCAAATGAGTATATGTGCACTCCTTTCACTCACACTGAACAATTTCATGTTATCTCTTGTAAGCTTCAGAGTCTAAAAATGACTCTTCCTTCACACTCCTTACGTGGATACTGTGCACTCCTTGCACTAGTGTTTCAGAAGAGAATCAATTGAAACTTACAGAACAATGCAGGTTCATTCAATTAACCATAAAATGCATACACAGGAATATAAAACACATAAACCAAATAACATGGCATTACCCAATTAACTCATAAGAAAACATGTACAAACTCAAAGTCTGAAAGCAATACTCCTTTATTATATTCCTTCAACAAAGCATTCTTACAAGGAGTTCTTGCAGCTCTCAACTTCTCCTTGAAAAACAATTCTAAATAAACTTTAGCAATAAAACACAATTGTCTTTAACTACCTCATTTGGGCATAGATTACATCTATTTATACACATAGGGGCTTATCGAACCTTCCTACCGACTACACTAGTTATTTCATATCACAATCAAAACATTCTACCACTAAGGATTATTACAATAAATGGAATTTACAACCCAGATACGAGTCACTACTCAATATATGTACAATCCTACAACTAATTAAGATAATTACAATCTTTGACGACCTCATGTAATGGCTCAAGCCTCAAAACATTAAAATATCTTTAAATTACAATCTTTTCAAAATATCAAATTGATGCGCTCTCCTTGGATCTCAAAACAATTTGAACGCGCGTGCTTGATGTTGAGTTGTCCTCCACTCAGCTTGATGAACATTGTTGATGATGCTCTTGCATCATACTCCTCTGGACAAAAGATTCATGGAATCGTGTCCATGAGCTCCTGCACTGTCTTTCCATGATTTTGGATATTAGCTTCAGTTATCCAACTAACATCTTCTACTGGATGGTCCTTCCACTTAACCAGATACTCATAATAAATCTTCCTTTTGTTCTTCTTAGCAATCCTCTGATCTAAGATCTTCTCTATCTATGGCTTCTCTACTATGGACATCTACTGTTTCCACTGAATTTTCTCCTGACCATCTGTATCATCCATCATATAAGGGTACATGTCTTCTACATTGAATATGGGTGATATTCCAATGTCCTCTGGCAGCTAAATTTCATAAGCATTCACAACAAATTTTCTTAGGATCTTACACGGTCCTATCTTTCTCATCTTCAACTTGTTATAATTCCCTTTTGGAAATATATCTTTTCTCAGATGTACCAAAATATGATCTCCAATGTCAAAGTGTAACTCTCTTCTTCTCTGGTCTACCCTGCTTTTGTACTTCTAGTTGCTATTTTGTAGATGTCCTTTGATTTGATCATGCAATCTTTGCATCTCCACAGCAAAATCCTCTACTCCTACGCTTCAGAACTCATCTCGTCCCAAATATCTTAACTCTGAAATTCCTCTTGGATGCATTCCATACATTATCTGGAATGGGATTTTACCAGTGCTCCTATTTGGTGAGTTGTTATATGCAAACTTTGTTTGGGGAATAATTTGATCCCACTAGCTATTATGTTTAGTGACCAAACTCCTCAATAGGTTTCCTAAACTTTGGTTCACCACTTCAGTATGTCCATCCATTTGAGGATGATATGTTGAACTGAAAGACAAATTTGTCCCCACCTTCTTCCACAATGTTCTCCAAAAGTGTCCCACAAATTTAGTGTCTCTGTCTGAAACTATGCTCCTTGACAATCCATGCTATCTCACTATCTCCTTGAAAAACAAATTCATTATGTGAGTAGCATCGCTGGTCTTATGGCATGGTATGAAATGTGCCATATTTGAAAATATGTCAACCACTACGAATATTGAATCACTTCCTCTTTGGGTTCTAGAAAATAACAGAACAAAATCCATACTTATAGCATCCCATGGCCTGTCTGGAATAGGAAATGGTTGATAAAATCCAACAGTTTGTTGTTTTCCCTTGGCATATTGGTAGATTCTACACCTATCCACGAACTTCTTTACATCGGATCTCATGCCTGGCCAATAATATGAAGAACTCATCTGTGCATATGTTTTATCATGGCCAAAGTGTCCATCCAAACCTCCACTATGCTTTTCCTTCAACAAGTTATCCCCCAATGAACATTTCGGTATACACAATTGACTTCCTTTGAATAACAGTCCACCTTGGATCAAATATTTCATCCACTGATTTTTGTCCCTTAGCAAAGGGTTCTCACATGCTTCATAAGCTTCTTTGAAGTCTGGATCTTCCTGATACATCTCCTTGAGGTGTTCAAATCCTAAGGTTTCCACTTGGAATACCTGCAAGATCAAACATCTCCTGCTTAAAGCATTTGCAACTTTGTTAGCATTTCCATTAATATGCTTAATACCAAAAGTAAAATTTTGCATGAATTCCACCCATTTGGCATGTGTCTGATTCAATTTCTCTTGTCTGGTTACATACTGCAATGCATGATTATTAGAATATAAAAAAATATATTTCAGAATAAGATAATGTCTCCACTTTTTCAAGGCTTGAATCTCAGCATAAAATTCTTTATCATATGTGGAATACTTCCTTTTAAAATCATTCAACTTCTCACTGAAATAAGCAACCGACTTATTTTCTTGACTTAAAACCACGCCAATGGCTACTCCACTAGCATCACATTTAACTTGAAATGTCTTCCCAAACTTTGGCAGAAGTATAATAGGTTGTTATGTTATCTTGGATTTTAACATTCTAAATCCTTTCTCAACTTCCTTTGTCCAATTAAAATACTTATGTTAATTATTTATGGTGTCCAGTATAGGTGCGCAAATACTACTGAAATTCCTGATGAATTTCCTTTAAAAACTTTCCAATCCATGGAAACTTCTTACCTCAAATACACATCTTGGAGAAGGCCAATTGCTTATTTCCCTCACCTTCTCTGGGTCCATCTTCAACTCATTTGAAGAGATTGTGAATCCGAAATATACAAATTTTGTTTTCATGAAAGAAAATTTCTTCAAATTTACTAACAACTTCTCTTGTTGCAGTCTTATCAACACCATCTTTAAGGGCCTCAAGTTCTCTTCTTCAATCTTACTGAAGATTAATATATCAGCCAAATAGACAATTACAAACTTACCAATAAAATATTTGATTACTTCATTCATCAACCTCGTAAATGTACTTGGTTCATTCGTTAAACCGAATGACATAACCAGCCACTCATACAATCCTTCATTCATTTTGAATGTTGTCTTCCATTCATCTCCTTCTCTCATCCTTATATGATGATAACCACTGTTCAAGTCTATCTTGGAAAACTAACTAGCTCAACTTAAACAATCCATCAAATGATACATTATGGGTAAAGGGAATCTATACCTGATGGTTATCTTGTTGATGTCTCTAGAATCTGCACACATTCTCCAACCTCCATCTTTCTTTGGACTCAATATAGTTGGTATGACACACAGAATCAAACTTTATCTGACTAAACCCTTATCGAACAACTCCTAGACTTGATTTTTGACCTCTTCATTCTCTCGAGGTGTCAATCTGTACACTTCTTTATTTGGAAAACTTGCTCCCGGAATAAGGTCAATATGGTGACTAATAATCCTGATGGGTGGTAAAGAGTGAGGTAACTCATCCACCACAATATCAACGAACTCATCCAATAATTCTTGGATTGCTACAAGTAAATCATTCATAGATGTGCTTGTAAGGATAATTCTCGACTTACCTACAACATCAAATTTTATCTCATGTTCCTTCTTGACTTCTTTCAAGAGTTCCTTCCCACTCATGAGAAGTATACTTGGACTAGATTCCTCTTTGACTCCTTTGTCTTCTATTGTCAGTAACATATGTTTACACCCATTTTTATCCAGGGTATAAGTGTTCTTTCTTCCATAATGTATGAAATTACTGTCATATTTCCATAGTCTTCCCAACAGAACGTGACAAACATCCATAAGTATAACATCACACAAAACTTCATCTCTATAACCTCCTATTTTAGATTCAACTTTACATTGCCGACTTACCATTACTTGAGGTCCTTTCTGCAACCACAATACCTTGTACAGATTCAGATGTGCAGTTGTCTCCAGCTTCAGTTTTTCCTCCATCTCTGTGGATACTAAATTATCAGTACTTCCACTGTCTATAATCACCTTGCATACCCTATATTTGGTCTTGCAAGTAGTTCTAAATAGATTGTTCCTCTGGACTGGTTCTCTTACCCCTTTCTCTGGTTTTATGAGAAATTTCCTCATCATGAGTGATCTCCCTTCTTTCGTTGCTTCTGCTTTCATCTCTGCCTCCACATTCCTCTTATGCGCTTCAGAAATGTGAGCTTCTCCACCTCTCATATTTTTTCTCTTAGGACATTCCCAAGACATGTGCCCTATCTTTCCACATGCATAACACTTCACTTCTCCTCCTCTGCCTCTTCCTCTTCCTCTTGGAAAAGAGGTTCTTCCACCATAATGTCCTCCTTGAGAACTTCCTCCTCTCTCTGTCTAACTATGATACCTTCCAGCTTTTGGTCTGGGCTTCTGGAACTTTTCTCTGACTATTCCTCTACCTCTGCTTGGACTTTTTCCTTTGTTTCGTTGACTCTGCTTCCTTGCTAACTTCTCCTCTGCTTTCAAGGATACTTGATAATAATATTCTACAGTTCTCATCATCATCATGCGGATTTCATCCTAAATTTCATATCTCAGGCCATTAATGTACCGAGCAACCTTTTCTTCATCATTCTCTCTATGTCTTGGTCTAATGTTCATCTTATAGAATTCTTCAGTGTACTCCTTCACTGATAAAACTTTTTGTCTCAAGTTCTGTAGCTTCCTGAACATATTCACTTGATAATATTTGGGTATGAACTTTTCTTTCAATTTAGCTACCATTCTATCCCAACTCTTAATTTTGGACTTACCTTTGCATCCTCTGTCAGCTTGCAATTCATCCCACCATAACGTTGCATGTCCTTTCAATCTGGTCACAACATGCTTCACTTTCTTTTCATCGTCAATCTCCTCATAATCGAAGTACTTGTCTAAAGCACTTACCCAGTCAAGCAATTCTTCTACATTTAAATTACTCTCAGACATTGGGATCTCTATTTTTGCTCTGGTTCCCAGCTTGACAACAACTCTCAACAGTCGCTCCTCTGCTTCTTGTTCTCCTTCAACTTCTTCAGCTTCTACATCTTCATTCTCGGGTTCAATGACATCACCAACATCAGGTTCTCTTCTCTGCGTTGTCTCCATGGTGTTTAACCTTGCACAAAGTTGTCTCATCTCCTCTTCCATGGCTGCATTTACCACTGGTCTGTCTCTACGTCTCCTTGGCGACATGATTCCAAGTTTTCTCCTTTCTATCTTTTCCTGCTGTCTACAAAAAAAATTAGTGCTATGATACTACTTGAATCAAACCCACTTGACGCAAACCCCCACCACCTCATGGGGCTCGCACGACCTCCCGGTCTAGGATCGTACACAATATGGAGCCGAATCATCTCTCGGGCTCCTGTTGAGCCCTCAAAATCTTATACCACATGCCTTTTTCCCTTTTCCCCGAGATTAAAATCCATTAGTGAGGGTCCTTATACACCATCAAAGTCCTCCACGTGATTTCAAGCTGAAACCGTGGGCCAACCTTCTCTTTATCGAAGAATTTGGAGCTTCGGAGCTCTCAGCTTCGAGACTTATGAAAGAAACACGCTGCAAACCTTCTAAAGGTCGAACCCACAAACAACCAGACTATGGCAAGGATGAACGTTCCTCATTATATCGAAAACCAACAACTATGATTACCTTCGGGACTACGGACTTCAGGAGTCCTGGTTGCTTCAACTTGCAATACCTCTGAAATCCAAATTAACAGAGGCTAGATCTACTCTCCACATGTTCCTCTTCAACCGATTCTCGAGATCAGCTGCAACCTTCGAGAGTTTCCAAACAAAAATAAAATATGCCTCAATTATTCCAGAGTGCTAAGTCTCCGAACTATGATATCTAGTGCCACGTGTCCCCTGTCTATCAATGGTTGAGATTCACTCTGCTTTTTGGAACTTCGGGAGTCCCGTGGGTTTTGCAATTACGCTCCACTTCTTCCGGGTAGCCAGACTTTCAGACTATCTCTGATCCATGGACACGTGTCTTCACGATTGGACGATCCATATTTTCTCTGGTTCCCGGGACTTTGGGAAACTAGTCTCCTTTTCACACACCACGCAAAAACCTCTAAATACGCGAAGTCTGAAGGAATTTAGGGGTTAACACCCATGCTAATTTCCCAGATCTGATGACTAGGAAATATATGCTCCTCCTTGGGCAAATCTTGTCCACTCGACCTCAAAAAATGAAAGGGTTCTTCCCTTCAAAGATTTTGGTTGCTCTTTCTCCTGAGCTTTAACAGTCAAATGATTTGGGTCTTCTACGCACACCTTGCGCTCCTCTGAAAACTTGACACTTGAATATTTCTAGAAACTCTTCCCATGCACTCCTTGCATTACAGTTATTCTTACTCCTGCAAAGTCTTACATTTATTCTTTGTAACTCCCTGTAGCTTTTCCAACTTGGCTTTCTTCTTACTGAGCTTCCTTGCCTTTTTTCCTGTGATCTGAGTCTCTCTAACTGTTTCTAGAATTATCCTTCCATTTTTATTCTTATCTTCTCCTAGTGTAGTCACTTCGCATTGTTGATGTGCCCTTAAAGGGTTTAAAGTTAATACCTCTTCTCTTATTAATTCCAGGGTGGGTATACTTATTTCTTGCATGGATAGGTCCTTCAAACCTTCTTGCGCTCTTTCAACTTCGACAACTAATTCTCTTGCCCTCTGTTGCTTCGAATTATCTTCCCATTCTTCTATTAGTTGGTCTATTTTTCTAGCTATGAAATCCCTAAGTTCTTGATTCTTCTTTTCTGTGGCTTCTTCCCATGCTTTCCTTCTGATATGATCCTTCTCGATCCAAGTCCTTCCTAAAAAAAGTAGGAACGGGGCATTGTTCACAACAAACTTAATGACTTCAAATTCCTCTTCAGTTGATGTTCCATGGATAATAACAGGTACATTAGTAACTCTTCCACACAGGGTTATCATCTTTCCCTTGAACAAGCCTATCCTTCCCAATGAAGGTATCACAATAGGATTTCCCAAAATTTCCCAAGTGTCTTCTGTCATAATATTCACTTGTGTTTCTTCATCCAAGACACAGTCTATGTCGAAGTCTCCTATTCTTGCATTTATGCGTTGTTTTACCTTCAAGATCTCTGGTAAACTGACATCCTTGTGATCATTCATCGTTTCTTTCAACTGTGATAACATAGTCTGAGATTTTTCTGACTCATTCTCTTGATGATTTTCTAACATGCTCTTATTTTCTTGTCTTCCTTCATAGTTTTCTTGTCTCATGTTCATTTGTTCGACTTTAGCAATCATCTTTGGACAATCCTCAACTTCATGACCAACAATTTTACAACAAAGACAAATAGGACCTGTACCAGGGCATTCCTTAGCAAGATGTCTCGGTCTTCTACAGTTATAACATAGTGTCAATCCTCTCTTTATCTTGTAAGTTTCCGAACTTCTCTTGTACTGTGCACTAGGATCACAGTGTTGGACCTGCAATCTACAAAAGTTCTTTCTAGGTTCATGCATCCATTTGTTAGTCCAAAAATTCTTTCTATGCATAGGAATAACATATCTTTCTTTTCCTCTACCAAATTTATTCAGATCAACTCTTTCTTCCAACTATGCCCTAGCTTTCAGACTAGAACAAAATCTATTAAACATACCTAAATTCATGATTTTGAAACAAAAACTTTCTCTTATCTTACTCTTATCAAAGCACAAAGCTTTACCTCTTTCAAGATATTACATCTTTTCTTCAGATCGGGTTTCTTTCTTAGCACACAGCTTCGCAAGTTAAGTAGAGTATTGCGCACTACATCAGCAAATCTATGCACAAATCTTATCTTTTCTTTACTCCAGTTCCCAGCAATCACAGTTTCAGGTCCCTGCAATAGAACCATTTGTTGGCACAGGGGAAGACCTAGGGTTCAACTCTAACAACACACCAACAAAACCCTAACTATCGTCCCTTTCAGCAACACCTGCAAAGTAGGCAAAGTCTCACCTGAGGTAGAGGTGGGGGGCGGGTTAAAAGACTCATGTGTCTGTAACCAAGATGGGACACAGATCTGTGATTATAACACTTCGCAAAGTACTTTAATAACACTTAGAAGATTATATGCATTAGTTCATTAGCTTCATTAACATCACATAACAAACCCTAAGATAGATCAGTGCAGTAATAGAAAAGATTAATCACTTCAACTACTTAGCACACAACACACATTAGATCTAACATTCATTCATCCCTACCACATGTGAAGCACTAAGCAGCATTAGATCTATCCAACATACATAATAATAAAATCACTAAGAAGATTCGAAATATAAACAATACATCATAAAGCACATCAAAAGATGCAAGATATATGTGGATCACCCCAATGTGGGGCTACATCCACCAACTGCTCCGTCTTCTTTATAATTCTTCAATCTCTTACATTCATATGCTCCTATGCACTCAGCCACAGATCCAAGCTTTGCAGAGGATAGGATATCTGTGCACTGAGCACCACATCCTCCTTCCAAAAACTAGGTCATATCACAAAGCCAACTTCTCTATCAAGCATTGAGCCTTACATACACAAGTTGTTGCACAAATCAACCCAAAACTACTTACACTTAGCCTTGCAAGCTATATTCTGCTTCTCTCTCTCTTCTACCATACATTCTTATATATTTATACTTTTACATTTCCTTACAAAAAGGCCTAAACATGGGTAAACCCATGGGCCAACATCCCATAACCCATTACAAAAACCCTAATAACCCCTTATCGGGTCCACAAATCCCTCAAAATAAGTGAGATCCATGATATCAACTCCGCCTGGACGCTCCATCTTCGACTAACCTGTCGAAGTCCAAAAGTGCTCAAACCTGACCAAGATTTCCTCAAAACTTGGTCAAGGGACAACAATCACAATCAAGGAAGAACCTTCCACCTCCACTACAAATGCAAAAATATATTCTTTGGTTAGAACAATGGAGAGAATGATGGAGAAATTGGAAATCACTGAAAAAAACCCACCTAGAGAGAATCAAACTGCCCCTCAAATCCGAAATCCCAACTTCAGGAGAAATCCTCCCCAGATCAGGGAAAGAGAGCCGAGAGAACAATGAGAACAAAGAGGTCTTGATCAGCAGATCAGGCCACCCTTTCAGGAAAACTATGTTGATGATGGGGAAGAAACCATAGAGGGACTAGATGACATTCACATAAATCTTATGGGGGTTAATGACAATGATTCCATCTTTCTCACTCAGGAAGAAAAGGAACTTTTTCTTCTTTCACAAACCAAAGTAGATGAGGAAGAGTCAGAACAACAAGCCTTCGAAAATGCAATAATGGAAGTCCATAGACAATACAACCTAAGAAGTAAAAAGTATAATGACAACCCAACTAAGAAATCTTCTGAAACTAAGAAACCCTCAGATACTCTGACCAATAAATTTCTTGAAAATAAAAACTCAGAGACCCCTTCAAAAATAACATCTAATTATATACCAAGAACAGCTCAAACCGAGGTTGCATCCACAAGTCAGCCTAGTACTTTTGCACAGAAAAGCATGGTTGATAAATCAGATTTTCAAAGTCAAATTAGAACTCCTACCACATTTATCCTAGAAAGTGAATTGGCCAAACTGAAAATACCTATTCCTCTGTCAGAACTAATGAACAAGATTGCTTACAGATCACAAGTGATCAAAGCATTGAACATAGAACCATGAGTAGGTATAGACAATGTGAACGTTGTTGATAATCAACCAGAGCTGTTGTTTGGTCCTGAGGTTGAGGGACAAATTGACAATGGTTTTGTTCCTCCTTTCTACATCAGTTTAAATATTCATTATAATACATTACACAATGCCATGCTAGATTATGGTGCTTCTCACAATCTTATGCCCAAGGCAATGATGGATAAATTAGGGCTTGATATCACCAGGCCTTACAAGGAATTATACTCCTTTGATTCAAGCAAAGTTAAGTGCATAAGTCTAATCAAAGACTTGTGTATTACCTTGGCACAAATCCCAACCAAACACATGGTAATGGATATTGTTGTTGCAAATATTCCTCCAAAATATGGCATGTTATTATCTCTATCATGGGATGCCAAGTTAAAGGGTACCTTACAACTAGACATGTCCTATGCCACCATTCTTGTTTTTGGTCAATAGAGAAGATTGTACAGAGAGACTCTGATGAAATACATGGTCAACAATCAAGAGAAACCACATAACTATCCTTTATACTATCTTCATTCTGATTTGGACTCCTTCATATTATATAATGATGACGACATGGATAGTCAAATTTCATAATTGGAAGATGTTGTATATAACCTTGAGGAAAGTAAAGAAATCCCTGAGGAAAGTAAAGCAATCCTTGAGGAAAGTAAAACAATGACAATAGAAACTGATGAACCAGTAGAACCCCTCTGGAGTTTAGATTTTGATGGAGCTATCAGTAAAGAAGGATCTGGATCCAGAGTGTGGGTGCATAATCCAAAAGCAAGGTATTCAGAAATCCATTCTTATAAATTAAATTTCCAGTCCACCAATCACATAGTTGAGTATGAAGCATTGCTTGGCCTAAAACTGTTGAAAAATCTTGGTGCCAGAAGAATTTTTGTAAGAGGTGATTCTGAAATTTTCATTAAACAAATCAAAGGTGAGTGGTTTTCCAAACACCCTAGACTCGGAGCTTATAGAAATGTTGTGTTGGATTTTTTACAATGTTTCACTGAATATGACTTGCAGGTGATCCCTGGAGGCCAAAACATACTTGCAGATGGACTGGCTACTTTGGTAGCCACTTGTAAAATACCTTTCCATCCAAATCGCCTATACACAGTAGAGGTGAAATGAAGACCTATTGTCCTGGACAATATCAGGTATTGGCAAGTGTTTGGTAATGATGAACAGATTGATGATTTCCTGCAGTCCAAAAATGAATTTGACTGTGCAAACATTGTTGTAGATAGTGATAATGATATTGTAAATAAACTAGATTCAAAAGAAATAAATGAAAAAGAAGAAAATTCAGATTTTTTGCAATTAAAAGATAACATCCTGCCTAGAAGGTTAGTCCCATTGGAAGAACTGTTTGATTTCAATGATGTAGAAAAAAGGACAAAAATTGAGCCTACTGGGAAAGATGTTGAGGGATGTAACATAGGAACAGATGAGGAACCTAAAATGATTAAATTATCCAAATCTTTACCTCCTGAGCAAAAACAGAAATATATTGAATTGTTCAAAGAATTTGTAGATGTTTTTGCTTGGAGCTATGAAGATTTGAAATCTTATGACACCAGTATCATACAACACAAAATCCCTATAAAACAATATCATAATCCTTTCAAGAAGAAACTTAGGAGAATTAACCCCAAGTTGATGCCCCCTAATTGAAAAGGAAATTAAGAAAATGTATAATGCTAAAATCATCGTCCCTCTAAGGTTCTCAAAATGGGTTTCTAATTTAGTTCCTACCAAGAAAAAGAGTGGAGAAATCAGGCTCTGCATTGATTTCAGGAACCTCAACAAAGTCTCACTTAAAGACAACTACCCTCTGCCAAAAATGGATCATATCTTACAAAAGGCAGTTGGATCTAGTAGAATCTCATTATTGGATGGTTTTTCTAGCTATAACCAAGTCCTTGTCCACCCTGGTGACCAAGAGAAAACAACGTTCAATACACCTTGGGGCACCTTCATGTATGTGAAAATGCCCTTTGGTTTAATGAATGTTGGTGCCACATTTCAGAGAGAAATGGACATTGATTTTGTGGATGAGCTTGGGAGATTTATAGTCATATACTTGGATGATGTAACTGTCTATTAAAAAATAGACGAAGCACATTTACAACACCTCAGACGAGTTTTTGAAAAGTGCAAGAAATTTGGAATCTCGCTCAATCCCAAGAAAACCTTGTTTGGTTTAGAGGAGGGAAAACTGTTAGGGAACATTATTTCTAAAGATGGATTCAAGATAGACCCCAGCAGAATTGAAGCCATCCAGAAGATAGAACATCCAATAAATATTAAGGAATTGCAGTCTTTTATAGGAAAAATAAACTTTCTGAGAAGATTTATCCCTAATTTGGCAGAACTCCTCAGAAACATAACAAGCATGCTTAAAAAAGATACAAAAATAAAGTGGAACACAGAAGCTAAACAGTCCTTTGATCAAGTGAAACTGGCATTGACACAAGCTCTTGTACTAATCAGTCCTGATTATACTAAGGATTTCTACTTATTCTATTTTGCTTCTGAGCATACCATTGCAGCAGTCCTTTTGCAAAAAAACAGTGAAGGCCATGAACATCCTATAGCATTTTTCAGAAAATCATTGAGAGACGTTGCATTGAACTACAACATCATGGAGAAACATACTTTTTCCTTGGTAAAAGTAATAAAATATTTCAAAGTATACATCCTCCACTCACATATCATTGCTTATGTTCCCAATGCAGTGGTGAAAGATATTCTGACTCAAGATAACCCAGATGGAAGAAGAGGTAAATGGATTGTTGTGATCCTTGAGTATGATATGGAAATCAAACCAACCAATCTGATCAAGGGTCAAGGGTTGGACAAATTGATGGTTGAATCGAATTTTCATACTTTAGATATAAACTTTATAGCTGCAGTTGATGAACAAGGAGAGCATGCGACTCCATATTTCAAAGAGGTATTCTCAAATTCTCCATGGTACGCAGACCTTATCTTTGTCTTGCATCATTTAAAAGCTCCTCCTGGTTTGACAAAAACTAAAGCTATATTTTTAAAACTTAAAGCTTTGAAATATTGCATTATGAATGGAAATATTTACTGGAAAGATGCTAGAGACATTTTACTAAATTTTTTATTGAAAGATGAAGCTGACAAATCTTTGCAGGAGTTCCATGAAGGAGATTGCGGGGGACATTTAAATTGGAAATCTATTGTTAATAATATTCTTAGAGTTGGTTTCTACTGGCCTACCTTGTTTGCAGATGTCCATAAAAAGGTAACCTCCTGTCACAAATGCCAGATCTTTGAAGGAAAAAGGAAACTTATGCCTATACCCTTGAAACCTATTTCAGTTGAAGCTCCATTTCAACAATGGGGTTTGGATTTTATTGGAGAGATTCACCCACCCTCATCAGGACAGCACAGGTGGATCCTCACAACTACTGACTACTTCACCAAGTGGATTGAATTTTTACCCTCCAGGCAAGCCACAGATGTTGTGATTATAAAATTCTCGGAAAATAACATTCTCTCTCGATTTGGATGCCCCAGGAAGATTATCACTGATAATGCAGCAGCTTTCAGATCAAAAAGATGATATAATTTTGCAGTAAGTATCAGATCACTTTAGGGCACTCTATAGCCTATTAACCTCAGGGCAATGGGTTGGCAGAGTCTTCTAATAAAATTTTGGTAAATATCATCAAGAAGATGTTGCAGGAAAATAAGAAGTCATGGCACAACAAGTTGGTGCACGCACTTTGGGCAGACAAGTTGACTACAAAGAGGTCAATTGGTATGTATCCATATCAGTTGGTGTATGGAATAGATGTTGTTTTTCCCACCTCTTTGGGTGCTCATGTTATGAAGCTATTACAAGAAGTACAAGTAGAACCAAACGACATCCATAGAAGGATCAATCAAATGATACAGCTGCAATAGTCCAGAGAGGAAGTTTATAACCAAACTTAGGTGATTCAAGAGAGCATCAAGAAAATCTATGATAGAAGAACCAAGGATGATGATTTCAAATTGGGTGATATGGTATTGAATGGGATTCAATAAATGAAGACAAGGGAAAGCATTCGACAATTTATGGAAAGTCCCTTTCATAATCCAGACTTACAGAGGAAACAATGCATTCCTAATCAAGGACATGGATGGAGCAGATCTGCCAGGATGACCTTTCAATGGAAGAATGCTCAAACATTATGGTCCACCAGAATGAAGATATGTTGTCACATATCTCATTGTACAAATCATTTTTACTTTTATGTCATGTGTGGGTAATTTTTATCAGATAGTTGAAGCTCGAAGAGAAGGCCCTAAGCCACTGATCAGGAACACCAGAAAAAGATTCAAGGCAACAGGTAGTTGGTTCTTGGCACCTCACAAGGAGAGAACCATCCCCAAGTGGAGCCACTGTTATAACCCTATATTTCATAGGATCATCTGGTGATCATAATATCTTCCTCTAGTTGTATTGTATTGTAAATAATATTTTATTCTGCAAATGATTTACAAAAAGAAAAGAAAAAAGAAAAAGAGAAAGAAAAGAGAGAAAGAAAGAAAGAATAAAAAATATTAAAAATCAAAAGAGGGTATAAAAATAGAAAAATGAGAAAAAGATAAAACCCCATGAAATAAACTTGGTTTGATTCATACTCTCTAACCATGATCAAACCCTTTAAATTTATGTTGATAGGTTAGTGAATAAATTTGGCCAAACAATGTAATCTTGGCCAAATTAGATAGGTTAGTGAATAAGTTTGGCCAAGCAGTCTAATCTTGGCCAAATATCTTAGGTTAGAGTAATTATTGACCCAACAGTTTAGGCTGGTTTAATGTGTTAGGTAATTAGATTAGGAGCTAGGTTAGCATGCTTTATTTCAATAAAAATTTGCAAAGGGTTGATTAAATTCCTTTTATTTGAGTTAATTTGATGTGTTTTTGACCCCTTGGTGAAGAAATAAAGAAAGGGGAGCTAGCTCTACCCACAATATGTTTTTTATCCTAATTCCTATCAGGATTTGACCTTTTGGTGCTTTGTGTCTAAAGGGCATGCATTTCTCAGTGGTTGATCAAACTGTGCTCAGATCAACAGCCAGCAGTGGATATCAGACCCCCCCCGACCTTTCTGCCTTCAGCGATTGGGGGGAGGGGGGGGGGGNCCCCCTCTGTCGAAACCGCCTAACCACTAATCCAATACCACCCACCTCACTCTGCCACCGTACCCCACTACCCTTTCACATGTCACACTCACATCTACTTGTTGGCTAATTAATTCCATCCACGTCACACCCATCTACCTGTTGGCCAATCAATGTCATCCCCCATGACCGTTACTCATCCAAACACTACCCGCACCATAACGGACACTCCCCTACACCGTTTAACTCTGTTCCTTCACCATTACCACACTGTTCACTAATCTAGACATAGTTGACACAACGTCCTTCCCTATTTTCAAGCTAACTACCACCAGGCACACCGTCGATAGGCGCCATTAATCTGGGTAATTACATACAATACTCTTTTCCATCTTTAGATATCTGATTAATCATGGCGCCCAAATCCAAATCTGTTGAAACATAAGAAAACTCATTTCTTCCTCCTCCCATCGACCTGGACCGCACCCCCCTGGATGATAAATATTACCGAGTTGAAAAGCCGAAGTGTGAATTTGATTCCTTCGAATTACACTTTTGGATAAAAGATACTTTCTTAGAACAGAGTGACAAGATCAGACTCTGGGAGTCTAATATGTAATGGTATATGTTTCCCCAGACCTATCACTTCCCTGAGTTCGCCCTAAAATTTCAAGCCCATTACTTTCCTGGCCAAAGGGCCATCGTGTCTTCATATGGTGAAAAAATTTTCACCATCACCCCTGAACCAATAAACCATATGCTACAGATCCCTAGAACCGATTATGCCATCCCTTTCTCCATTGAAATTTTGAACGACCTCTATCAGAAACTGTCTTTCCCTCAAAGATCCCAAATATTTGAAATTTTCCTACCAGAAGATGAGTAGTTACCCAAGAAAAATCCTCCCTATCCATATTCCATTTTCTCATTCAAAGATAACCAAATTATTTCCACCCTTTGTATCCTATTAGGATATTTTTCTGATGAATGGGTAGATGAACCCATCCTGGGTTTTCTATCCATTTTTTACACAGAGGAGAAAGCTACAGTCCAGTTTGATTACAATCAGTTTCTGGCTGACAACATGCATGAGAAACTCTTCAAGTTCTCCATAGAGGGAATGTTCAGGTACTCCTCAGTATTAGTGTGCCTATTTCTTTTCTTCTAGGAAGACATATTCTCCTTTTCCCTCCAAAAATTGGATCAGGATGGAAATCCTCAATTAGTAACCTCTTGGACATCACTAGTGAGGAAGAATTCATTCGAGTTCAACTTCAAACATTTCATCTATCAGTTTTACCATCCAGTGGTGTGTATGCTCAGCAATAGAATGGAACCAAGGATAAATGAGGAGGTACAGATAATTCTTCACCTATCAGACTTAGTCAAAAGAGGGGACTGGTATCTCTACCAGAACCATACCGAGATCAGAGTTTATGGGTGTGAACTGTCACCATACAAACTGCCTATGTACCTCCCTGTCAGGATATTTTCTTTGGAATACATCAGGAAGATGATAAAATCTGAGGATATCCAATTCGTATCATTCAAAAAGAAGCAACAACTCAGAATCAAGAGCCAAATTGGTTCTTTCATACGCAATAGCAGAGCTGCAGGAGAAGAGGCCAACAATATCTTGAAAGAAATGAATTCCAGTCTTAGTTTCCCATGGAATTATGACCCCTTTGGCATCATATCAGAGACCATACTCAAACATAATACTTCTCCTTATGCTCATGTGCCAAAACCTTAGATGGAAAATTTTATGAATCAGACAGATTGGCAGGAAAACACATTGTTGGAAACTGAAGATGAATCCCCTATTGTCACTTCCTCTCATACCAACACTCCTTAGGTGAAAAAAGAAAAATGAGCCAGGAAAGAGGTTTCACCCTCAGTCACAGAGGTGTCGGCTGAAGATTCCCAGGTTTACAAGAAGAGAACCAATACTATCCACACACCAGACAGGTTTAGAGAAGGAGAAACTCAGTCCACAATAGTTATGGAGGGATCACATTCATCAGTTTTCTTAGGTAGCCAACACAGAGTGTCCACATCCTCATCCAAAAAGAAAGCAAACACTACATTGTCAGCTGAGTCCTCACAAGAGCCAACAGGATCAAGCATTTTTTTACAAATACAAGATGATCAAGCAGAAGAATGAACTTCTAAATAGCAACACATATGCTCAGTTTTGGAAGCAGACATCCACAACTGAGCACATATTATTGTCTGCATTCAACACATAGAATGGAATGATGCATATGAAATTCTTACAGGCATAGGTTCCTCATCCTAGGACATCTTATGATTACAAGAAATAACCATTGGAGTTTGATGTGAAAGAGGTTCATGTTAGAATATAATGGATGTGCTTGTTTAACCATAAACAATATAGCAATATTTTTACCCAACCATAGGTTGAAGCCACCCTCGAGCACCTTAACCATGACAGAGAAATATTTTGGAAGCAAAACCTAGGCTTAATAGCCAAACAAAGGTGGCGCACCTCTCTCCAAGGATAGTGTACCAATAAAGAATAACAAAATTTGATCAAAGAGTCCAACCCAGAAAATCGAAAATGAAGATTGCAGAACTGTTGGCAGTAGCTCCTCCCAAGACTTGCGCACAAGCTGACCAACTGCAATGTGCACAAGTGTACTTCTGCAGTTCTGAGAATTCTGGCCAAAATTAATATTGGCCTCCTATATTTATACTATTTCTTCCAGACTGCCTAGGTCGACTTCTCATTCTGGGTGCTAATTACTTAGTATATAACATTTCCTTTTAGCCTACTTCTTCTCTTGGAGGATAATAACCTAATACAAATCATTCTCTTGAGCCGACTAGTCTTCTAGGATTGTTAACCAATTATTTAGGGTTTCTTCTTGCTTCCTAAAATATTCTATTCTCGTCAGGTTTACATGTGGAGGTAAATACCTCCCACAGCTACCATAATATCAACACTCCCTCCTAGATAGGGAGGTATTGAAGGCAATGGCATTGAGCACAAACATACCATTGATTCGGTAGCATCATCATAGTCGTATGGACTATCTCATGATTATATCACAAGCACCATAATCACTATCAGTGTCATCTGAAAACATCAACTGCATCATCTCTCGAAACCATACTCCATGTGAGTAATCAGACATGATGTTGAATAAGTCACTCACTTCAAGGAGTGATACAAAATTCATTCTTCTAATCCGGGCATATGTCCTAGAAGAATAGATGTTCTGGATCATTTTTCGTCTGGAGAATCTCTGTCCATCAGTTCACTGATCATCCATCTAACGGATAATCATTTTTAACACTATTGATAGTCTACAAGGCAATCGGAACAATGTCATTCAATAGAACACAACTGTGTCTATCCATAGTAGTACACAACTACAATCCAGTGGTACACTACCGCACCAAGTAGCACACAACTACTTGATCAATGACATACAGTCACAATCAATGGAACACATCCACCATAGTAGCATTCATCTACTATCCAGAGACATACAGTCTCCATGGAAATCATATCATCTGATATCAACCTGCACAGAAACACTATCATGATATAACTGAGTCATCTGGGCCATTCTTCCATTCACATTTGTGAGATTTGGAAAAGCATCTGCCCTTAGAGAGTAAAAAATCAATGATGGGCTATCTGGACTATTATTCTCAAGCAAGGAAGAATACTTGTCCTGATTTCTGAGCCTGGACCATTCACCTATCTGGGCCATTCCTCCGACACTAAACAAAGAGAAACCTGGAGAGAATGAGTCTGCCCTAGAGAATGTTTGTCCCTGATTGTTGAACTTGGACCATTCACCTATCTGGGCCATTCCTCCGACACTAAACAAAGTGAAACATGGAGAGAATGAATCTGCCCTAGGGAATGATTGTCCGGACCATTTCCTAAGGAAATGGTTGTCCTGCACCAACCTCCAAAATGAACCATTCTTCAAACTGCTCACAATTGTGAGATTTGAAAGAATGATTGTCTGTCGAGGCATACCAGTCTTCTTGACCACTATTGAGAGTGACTGTCAAGAAGAAATATTGTCCTAGACCATTTCCCCACATTGGCCACAAGGGGAATCGTTGTCTATGGTACATCAACAATCCATTGAACCATTTTCATTATGAAAATGACCATTCGATCTGGACCATTTTCCAAACTGGAAAATGACTGTCCATCAGAAATCTCAAACCACTTTCTGAACTAGAAAGGAACTACTCATCGTGGACCATTTTTCGAACTTGAAAAATGATTGTCCATAAGTCAATGGCACATCAGTGCGCCCTCCCAACCTAGGAGTCATCTCTTTCCTTTTAATAAGGAAGTCGTCTCCATGAGCTTCAACTTGTTTCTTGAGTACGCAAACTCTCTCATCTTGGGCAGAGGCTTTACCAAAATGTCTGCTATCTTCTCATCTGTGGAGATAGATATTGGAGAATCACTTCTCTTTTCTGGACTTCATCACAGAGAATGTAATGCTCGATTTCAATGTACTTCAGTCTTTCTGGAACACTGTTTTTCTCTGAAGGCTTCATATAGCTCTGATCATTATAGTATATCATAGTTGGATTAATCTCTTTTGTTTCTTGCTAGCTCATAACATCATGGAAAGGCTCAAACTGGAACATATTCAAGTGGTACTTCTTCTATCATCATGAGAGCTTGTCATGGATTGGCAATCCATCATCCTGGATTTCTGATTAACCATTTTGATACAATATCTATAAAGTTTTCACCATGATTTTGTTGTGCATTGGAGGCTCTACACCAAGTTGTTTGAATCCATACAAGATCTTCTTCCATCTGCATACAAGAGTCTCTTTCTGGTATACCTCAAAAACTTTGAGGTTTCTCTACATACGCTTCTTGTTGAATTACTATGTTGAGGAAAACATTCCTTACATTCATCTATTGTAAACTCCAACCCATGGATATAGCAGGAGATATAATGTCTTAGGCATGTCTGGAACAAGATATCATCATAGTCCTCTCCCTCCATCTGGGAGAACCTTTAGTTCTAGATCTCGCAATGCTTTCATTCATAAGTCTTCCATACACTATTCTTCATCACAACTTTCATTTCTTCTACTTGATTGCTTCTAGAGGGTTCAGATCAAGCTAGTAGTCTTGTGATTCTTGATATAATGATTGGTTGTTCTGGCTTTTCTTTCTCTCTTGGAATCTTCATGTTCTTCTTCATGTTTCTCTTTAGCTCTTGGGTCCATGGAGTTTTCTATAGATTCCATGCCTTGAAGATTCTGACTTCTTCCTTTCATCATAGGATCATGGATGTGGATGGACAACCAGGGATACTTTAAGGCTTATTTTCGAAGAAGACTTGTTCTAAAGTCAAACTGAACACATGTTGTTTTTCATGGTTGCTACCATTAATGGGAACATGGGTAGATACTTCATAATCTTCAATGGATCATATTATTTAAAATTAGCTCCCTCCTAATCCTTGCTTCATGCATGAATGCATGCTCTTCTTTTGGAATTATATAATCAGCTCCCTCCATTTAAAAGAGTCCACGCTTCTGTTTGCATCCTTATTTCCTTCTGCAAAGTGTCACAAGTATTTTCCTTTTGATTGTTGACTTCTTTCGGTTTTTACTTCTTCTAGGTTTCTTCAAGTTTGATTTTGATTTCGGCAGTTGTAATAGCTTCCACATGAATTGTTACCAAGGATTGTCAATGTACTTCATCTTTCCATGTGTATTGCTTGTCTTAGAGTCATCGTGATATCAATCATTATCTTGTTATTGTTCCATAGGTATTGTTTCTCTTTGAACATATTATATTCTAAGAAATAGATATGCAAGATATGTACAGAAACTTTGTAAACATGGTATGTACAAGAACTATGAATAATATTGTTACCGTGTCTTAGAAGAAGAAGTTTGTTTTATCTTGCTTGGTCCTATTTGAGGGTTTCCTTTCTTCAGCAACTGATGCTTCATGTGTTTCCTTCCTCTTCTTTAGTTAGGGACAATTATTCTTTTAGTGACCATATTTTTGACAGTTGAAGCATTGTATTTTTGACATATTTTTCTCTTGATTTGGCTTCTTATTTGAGCCAAACTTCCTTTTACTCCTGAAATTATTGAACCTTGTTGTGAAGGCTTGATCATCGTATTTATTTTGGGGTTTCTCTTTTTCACTAATCCTTGATTCTTCTTGTGCACAGCAAGTCCAAAGTTATTCAAATGTAGGATACTCCTTCCTTGTGTTCATGCTTGTGGAAAATGCATCCCATGTCTTGGGAATACCATTGAGTACTATATTTACCAGTTCCTTCTCTAAAATGATTTCTTCAATAGCTTGTATTTGATCTCTTAACTGGTATATTCTCACAAGGTATGATGTTATGCTATCATCATCATTCATTTTCATTCCACAGAGCTCATTCTTCATACTCATTACATGTCCAATGTTTCTGACTAAGAAGAGGTTTGTTAGGGCATCCTACATATTCTTAGATGAGTCAAGATGGGATATGTAGGGTATCAAGTGGTATTTTATATAA
This sequence comes from Picea engelmannii, assembly GCA_009831015.1. Taxonomy (NCBI): domain Eukaryota; kingdom Viridiplantae; phylum Streptophyta; class Pinopsida; order Pinales; family Pinaceae; genus Picea; species Picea engelmannii. Next base: position 535,286 of record ML782115.1, on the reverse strand, counting down.
TTCACTATGATAATCATGGAATTGATGTCATTATCTTTGAACTTCTCCATAACTGCAACGTTTTGTGGTTCCTTCTCTTTTCCTTCTTCGAACTGTGGTTCCATGATCTTTCCTTTCACGGTGTCCAACACTTTATTCTTGGAAAGGATGAGATCAATCCTTGTCTTCCATGCTCTGAAGTTAGAATCCCCTTCTAACTTGTTTTCTGACTTCATAGAGTAGGTCATGATTTCTTTGACTTGGTCAACCTTTGATTTTGACCAAAAACTCAAAATCGATGTCTTCGCTTGCTAAGAGTACCAGGAGGTGCGCTAGGTTATGGTGCACTAGGATATCCAGAAATTAGGTCAATATCTTCACTTAAGGTGCATCAACAAGAGGGTTAGGGTTTCGTTGCAGCAGTAAAAACTTTGACTGCAACTACAACTGTAACTGAGAAAATCCTCCCAATCTATCTTCCAGTGGTTAGACTATCTGAAGATAGTGTGGGCCCATAACCTGTTAGAATATAATGGATGTGCTCGTTTAACCATAGACAATATAGCAATATTATCACCCAGCCATAGGTCGAAGCCACCTCGAGCACCTTAAACTTGACAGAGAAATATTCTGGAAGCAAACCCTAGGCTTAATAGCCAAAAAAAGGTGGTTCACCTCTCTCTAAGGATAGCGCACCAAGAAAGAATAAAAAAAGATGATCAGAGAGTCCAACCCAAAAAACCGAAAATGTAGATTGCAGAACTACCGGCAACAGCTTCTCCCAAGACTTGTGCACAAACTGGCCAACTGCAGTACGCACAAGTGTACTTCTGCAATTCTGAGAATTCTGGCCAAAATGAAGACTGGCCTCCTATATTTATATTGTTTATGCCAGACTGCCTGGGCCGACTTCTCATTCTGGGTGTTAATTACTTAGTATATAACATTTTCTTCTAGTCGACTTCTTCTCTTGGAGGCTAATAACCTAATACAAATCATTCTCTTGAGTTGACTAGTCTTCTAGGGTTCTTAACCAATTATTTAGGGTTTCTTCTTGCTTCTCGAAATATTCTATTCTCGTCAGGTTAACACGTGTAGGTAAATACCTCCCGCGGCTACCATAATATCAATAGTTCATCCAGCAGATCAAATGGACATGCATAGGAAAACAGGGGAGATGATCTTCTCTACCTTGACAAATACATCATTGACTGCTGCAAAATTGCAGGTGTCTTTAAACAATGTCCAATCTCAGTTGAAGTTGGAAAAGATATCCTCTTTGGCCAAAGATAATAAGATCAAATCCCTAGAGGAGATTTTACTGAAGATCGGTTATGACCCATCTAATGTCAAGGCAGCCGAGGAACTACTGAAGAATAAAAATGCTGACATATCATCTTTGAGGAAACAATTAAAACTTTCAGCCACTGAAGATTCACAAGCAAAGGAAATGGTTGAAAGTGAAGGCCACAAGGAGGAGATGTTGAAACTGATAATGGATCAGAATGCACAGATAAAGGAGATGGAGTTTGAGTTAGACAAGTTGGTTAAAGAGAAAGAATAGAGCGTGCAGATGGTTGTTATCCCACTGGATGCAGTTCCTCTCACAGGAGTTACTATAGCAGTAGCCACAACAACAAAGATTCCATCAACCATTCCAGTGAAAGTTTCATATTTTTCTGAGAATTTGGTGAAGTCAATGGAGGACATGACCCTTCAAGGGGAATAAATCAAAATATTGCAAGAAGAGATAAAAAAATATCCAGAAGCTGAAGTCCATGTTCCAGGCCAACTATAATACAAAGATGCATAAATCACAAATACTCAGTCAAGAAATACAGAACCTGCAGAAGGAGACTGTCATGTCTAGAACATTATCTGAGGCCAAGGAAAACATCTGGATGGACATCAGCAAATCAATGGAAAAGATATGTCCATTTATATAGATTGTTTTTGAACAACATGAACTGGTACAGAAGGCCAAACAAGCAATTGAAAAGATAAGGGAAGAATTAGGGGAGAAGCCTACAGAGGCCATTGAGCTCATTAGGTTCCTAAACTCCAATACCAAAGAGGAGTTAGAGGCATTGGAAATTGAAGACAGGACAGAGACCATCCTTTAGGTCAAGAAGGTTTTTACCAAGAAAGGATTGATGTTGCAACTAGAGGAGAAATCTCAAATGATGGACATTGGAGTGTAGATATATTTCAGAAAGGTTGACGCACTACACAATAAGGGACTCCCTAGACTACTAGTGATTAATGACAATCTCATCACATTGTCATACTACAAGCAGACGATCATCACAGTGGCAAAGGACGGTTCTAAATTTTCGGGTATACAAGGAAGCATTACCAACAAGGCTTTCTTAGAAACTTTGCAGTTGGACTTAAGCATCCAACATGAGATAAAGTATATTTTTATTACAAAGCCTACTTTTGCCAAGTACACTGAGATGGACGAAATATACAAAAAATTACTCAAGGTTTCCATCCCTAGTCAAAAGAGATGGGAAGACCTTTGTTCTTTACTTGAGTAAAGGTGAGGTGGATTTCTAAGTCATCATGAAGAAGACAATCAAGTCAAAGTGATGAACCACCAACTACTTCCCCTAGAATCAACACCAAGGATTCGAATAGATTAGCAACATTCCTATTATTTTGTAATTTGTAATCTACTTAGTTATATTTTATCTCCACAATATCCTAGTCATTAATGATAGGATCAGATGTAACTATTGTATAAATACTTCTCACTTTGAAGTATTGAGGGTTGATATTTGTGTAATCTTTCAAAAGATCGACTAGTAATAAAAAGGTTATTCACAGGATTCTTGCCTTTGAACATTGGTGATGTTTATCTTTATCTGTAAAAAAATTTCTCTCTCTGAAAGCAATATGTTTTCAGTTTCTAATCATTAAAAGGAAGTTAATGAACAAAATTTGTCTTGTGCACTTTATTTCTGGTCTTTGGTGATCTACTTGTTATTCATATGATATTAAGTAAAGGAATTCTTAATTGCTTCTTTGCTTGGTTGACTTTCTCAGATGTTCTGTCTTTTTCATCCCATTTAATTCTAATAGATTCAGCGTTCTCATTATCTCTCCCTGTGAAGGAACCTCGTAAAAAATGTATCTGATCCTAATCTTTAATACAGACCCCATATCCTAATGGAAGTTTAATGTAATCTTTCAATCAATATTTATAAACAAACAAACAAGCTCAGGTTACTTTAACTAGCCTAATATCTAATACCTCAACAAATCTAAATCATACAGAGATATCCCTATCTGAAAATGGCAGGGCTAGATCCTAGTTTCAAAAGTGGTTTTGATAAGTTACCTATGTCAATTTATTCTACCCTTGACAACCTCTGGGAATTACAGAGTGCTAACACCTGTGAACCTCAGATATCTTGTTCAATAGTTTTCCTCCATCACTAGCTTTCTCACACCACACCACATGTTCTCACAGTTGAGAACCTCGAAGCTCACTACTCCTCGCTTCCATCACTCACACTCAAAATGATTCGATTGTCTTTATTTATAGAGCTCACGTGCTCAGTGATTTCTCCACATACAAGAAAATGTGTGCTCGAGAGTTCGTCTCCAACCTTCAAATCTTCCTTAAAAATCAGGTTATCAAAACCTTTCCCAAAAATTGGTATCAACCTTCTTCTGATGTACGTGATTTGTTCACTAGTCCTTAGCGCTCAACCACCATTAGATATTATTCAAATTTGATCTTGTCAGACGATTTTTTCCTTGATATCAGAATCATCAGGGCATCGAAACACTCAACACCACTTTGAGGCTCAGTAGTCATTCAATATCCTTTTTGTTTTATTGCAACCGTTGATCTTTTCTCTTCTTACCACCAGGTCGACGATCATCATCATCGAGACAGTAGAAGCATGTGTGTAAACTTCAATTTTGATGGATCTTCTTCAACAATCTGCTCTGACGGATCAAACGGTCCTTATATTTCTTAATCAATGGTCCTGATCCTCATCGCCACTTCAAGTTAACCGACGGTTAACACACGTTTCTTCATTTTCTCATTAACTATTTGGTAGGGACCATGACGATCTGTGGTTGAGATTGCATCTCACTTGTTCGTCGACCTACGGTCTAGATTTCTCATTGGAGATCATATTAAATGGGGTTCTTCCATTCTGATGGCTCATACTCTGACGGATCCAATGGTCCTTGGAGTCTGAAATCAATGACTTTGATTGCATCAATCCTTCAACTTGCACGATAGTTATCTTCCCTCGTTGTCATTGGAGTATATTCTTTGTAGAAATCATAGTCCACTTCAACCAACACTTCTCTGACAAATGGTGGAGATCCACTCCTTGTTCCAATTCAACGACTGAGATAACATCCTAAATATCTTCCTGCCAAATTGGAATCATGATAGATCTATGACTATTGTTTCATCCCTGCTCTTCGATCAACTATTCTCATTGGCTCATGGAATCCCTTTTCATCGTCGGTGTATGTTCGCCATAGGTCACACAATTCACTCCAACTATTCTTCAATGTACGATGGAGATCCACTCGAATTCAATATCAGAGATGATAGCCTACGATCTCAACACCGAACTAGGCCCACTCTTGTATGGTACAATCAAAATTTGACTCATGTCACCCCTGGAACACTTTGGCTGCCATGCTATCATCCTTGTCACTCTCCTTTCTCGAAATGGATCGACATAGATCCAACAAATATCGTTACAATTGATCACTCTGACAACTTAAACATGTCACCAATGGTCACGATTCTCATTTATTTAGTCCTCCGACAGATCAATGGTTCAAACGTGTTCACTATGCCAAATCAACTATTGTGATTTCCTCCTATTTGAATGCAGGGATTTCTTCATGGTAACAATCCTATTTAGGACTCAACCATTTTGGGACTCCATTTATGCTTATTACTTGTGCTTCCTCTGTGTCGTTCAAGCTTCAACAGTCTGTAATCATTCTCCCACAAGGTATTTTCTTGATCTCTTTGTCTACTCAAGGGAATTTCGTAAAGCTTCCAATCTTCATTTCCTTCAACTTTGTGCAACCCAAAATCATTTTTGTCGTTTTATTTTTTCACACTAAAATTCGTTGTTATGGCGTTGTCATTCGGGGCAAGTGAAAATATTGTCTACATTAGTATTATTTATGATTTCCACAATCATGTCGACCTTTGACATCAATGACAACCATTTTTCAACAACCTTATGATGGTACATACTTGGACGTTTCATCTTGGAGAGCTACACATCAACCTTAGAGGAGATCTCGAATTTTTCAAACCCTGGATCTAGGGTTCTATTGTCTATCTTAAGGAGTTGGTTATGGATTTCTACAGGTGGGGGCATTTGGCGACTAGACGTTGTATCTTTGACACGTATTATGCCTTTTTTTATGGAGACATCCCACTTTCATGGGGCTATTTTAGTTGGACACTTGTACATGTGGCTTGACCACATTGTTATTTTATGTATTGTTGATTAGTTGGTTGGAGGAAAATGTTTATTTACTCCTTCCTAAGCTAGATATATTGTTTTCATATTTCATATTATTATTTTATTGTAAAGAAAGTTGAGCTAGACTCTATATAAATAGTTTATCTTCTTCATTTGTAGTCATGGTTGGATTTTTGGAGTTTCCCTTTCTTAAAACCTAATGGACACATCTTTCTTAGAGAATAAGTGATATATAAGGCTTCTCTCTTTAATGTGTGCATGAATATTTTTTTCAAACTTGAAGTGATGTAGATTCTTTCATGCATAAAAGGCTAAGCAACTTGATCCATTGAAGAGTAAAATCTACTACTTATAAGGAATTTACATTAGGAGAATTTTGAGACAAAAAAAGGGTTTCAAACCAAAAAAAAAATATACTATCAAAATCAACTTTTCAGGAATCAATTACATTTTAGAGGATAATATCATCCCTAGTGGTTGAGTTGACATTGCTTTAGATAAAGATGTTTATATGTTACATTATAAATGGTGGATAACAACCCATATTTAACTTTGGTAATGTTGCAAGTAAAATACTCATAATGAGACAAACACTCATAAATTACTTTTGAATATAATATAAATGATATAAAAAATAAAATGTCAATTCAAAATTTTAAAAATTGAATACATAAACTATCACATATTATTTGCATTTTTGTAAATTAAATAAAAAAACTTTATATTCTTAAATAAATAAATTAAATTGATATATATATATATATATATATATATAGCCACATACTCCATATATTAGTTAAAATAATATATTAATTTAATTAATTTATCTCATATTTTAGTTTAACATATATGGAGTACATGGTTCTTGTGGAGTATGTGGAGCTATGTTGTCCATACATTAGTTAAACTTATATATATATGGAACACTTGGAACCACTCCATATATAAGTTAAATTAATATATGTGTATTCATATATTATTATACCTGCCGATAGGCAGTGTATGTAGAGATCGATTAACATTGAATATATATTACTTTCTCCGTTGACTATAAATTTTTCATTCTTTTCCAAAGTGTTACATTATAATTATATATTTTTTTATTTTTTTCAAACATTTAAATCTTTTATCTCTAATGTGATTGGTTCATAAATTGAAGTCTTATTCTAACTCTTAGAGCGGACATTTATGTCTCCATAAATTTATTATGCATGTTATACACATACACGTATATGCCAGTTGCCACTGATTTTGCTGGTTAAGGAGGTTGTTGCGGCAACGGCTCTATGTGAAGGTTAGGTTCTATGACCGCTACATAAGTGCTTGTACGGTGGTATAATAAGAGTAAATCTACCAAATATTCAATCTACTAAATCTACAGTTGCCATGATTGTAGTTTTTATTAATACTCTACAATATTTTAATGTTAAAAGAAAAGAAAGAGTTTCCAGCGAGTTATTATATATATTTAAATATAATTTTTAAATATAATGTTTTTATTTCTATTTTATTTTTAAATCAACTCTTGCTTCATTATACCTGCATAGCGGCAAGTATAAGCTGTCATGCAGCCTTGTTTAAATTATATTCATATTTTAGTTTCATTGATATATGAAATATGTGCAACATGCACTCCATACATTAGTTAAATTAATAAATGGACAAATGGTTTATATGTGGTTCTCATTATGAGTTTGAGTTTATGAATATAATATATGTTATGAACTATGTATTTTTTAATTAATCATGTTTTATATTTCCCCCAATTAAAAAAATGAATATGCGGTCTATCACATGGGCTATGTTAAAAAAATATTACATTATTATTTATTATATGAGAATTACTTTATGAGTATAACATTTTTTATTAAAAATAATTTATATATCCAAAAATACTTTGAGTATTACATTTTTTTATTAAAAGTAATTTATATATCCAAAAATACTTTGAGTATTACATTTCTTATTAAAACTAATTCATATTATCAAAAAGAAAATTATTTCTAGTCACATTAATAGAGGGTTTTTTTCTCTGATATTAAGAACAAAAGAAACTTAAACATGCCTCTGACCTCTGAATCCTAAGTGATTCCAAATTTTTTGAAGTCTTTGCAATGGTGGAAGTAGGAGGAGGGAGCCTCCCTCCTTCTGTAACATTGTGATCGGACAAATATGTGATCATGGCACACACCCTTCAACCAATTTTGAGGATCCACTATCAATACCATGGCCCAAGGAAAATGAAGAAGCAGCAAATGACCCACAATCTAATAATCCAATAGCAGATGTGCATGATGAACCCAATGGCCAAGGAATGAAGCGTACATGCACATGTATTCCACAAACCAACGAAACCCCAAAGGAAAAATCCATGACCTGATGGATTCAAACCAGATGGAAACCAAAAGGAGAAGTCAAGCTAAAATTGGGATAAAAAGGATTTTTTACAATCGTATTCAATAATGTAGAAGATCAAGAAAGGATATTTGAAAATTCCCCCTATTTCTTCAACTCAATAGGATTATACCTGCATCTTTGGACTGAGAAATTCAACCCAGCCAAAGAAGACTTCAATGTTTCTCTCGTATGGATAGGCCTCTAGTCCCTTCTGCAAAAATATTGGGACCTAGAGATCTTGGAAGATATTAGCAACACCTTGGGATCCTTCGTCAAAATTGTGGAAGCAACAAAGTAAGGAAAATACACCTCATATGCATGTGTGTGTGTGTGTGCGTGTGTGCGTGTGTGTTTACCTAAATGTATTGAAACAATTGTTGACCTCAATCTGCTTAAGTTTCTACGATTCTGACTGGATCCATACCATAGATTATGAACACATACCCTTTCACTGTAGAAAATGTCATGTGCATGGGAACCTCTTCTAGAAATTCCCTTTGAATGATGCTCCAAATCCTCTTAAAAAATCCCCATCAAAGGATGAGGAAGGCTTTGAGAAACTAACCAACAAGATGAAATACCTTCGGAAAATTCTACCACTGCAAAATCCAAAAGGACCCAAGATTCAAAAAAACTTTGATACCCTCTCTTCAATACCTGAGAAATAATAGGAGGTACGACCTTCTCAGCAAGTGAATGTGCCATACATTTCCTTTGAGATCCCTCTTCACCCAGATCATGATCTAAAGGGTGATAAAGATAAATATTCCCAAGAAACTGACCGCCCAACAATAGAGGGTGATGAAGATATGATCACAATAGAAGAAGGAAACAAAGACAAAGACAAAGTGGAATATATGGAACTAGAAGGGTTGGATCTGCAAGGAATTTCTAATGCATGTGAAAGAAGAGAACCTAACTCTATCTCGAAGAAACAAATTCAAATTTTGCATAAGGCTCTTCTCAAATCCAAATCCAACTTGGAAATTTCTCCCAAAGATAAGTACCCAACATCCTCATCTTTAGGAATAAAAAATGCCATATCCAGGTATCTCCTAAGCAAGTCAAAGAGGAACAACAAAGAGGACATCAAAGTAACAAGCAACTCCTTTAGGAACTTAGTGAATTTTTAGTAAAATTAGGAAACATTACCCTCATGATGGAGACATTCTAGGTTACCCCCCCAACTCTTAATAAATATCATCTCATGGAATATAAGTGGCCTCAATAGCCCCAACAAGAAACAAATCCTAACGATCAAAATCCTTATAAATCAACCAACAATTCTCATTATTCAAGAAACCAAATATCCAACTGTAACGCTCAACAAGATAACCTTCAAATGTTGGACAAGCTGCCAATCAATGGCCTTACATGCAGATGGTGCTTTAGGGGGCATGACGATTTTATGGAACTCGATGGAGATCTACCTCACCGACTTATTTTCCACAAAAGAACACTTTTCTCAATGCCAATTAATCGGATCGGAGGAATATGGATTCATTACTAATGTTTATGGACCTCAGTTGATGGGAGAAAAAATAGACTTCTTGAGCAACATGCAAAACATCAGGAGCCTAACAGGATCCCACCATTGGGTCATTAGAGGAGACTTCAATATGATTACCTCACTGTCAGAAAATATGGGAGGCATCATATGCATAGATCAGGACTCTAAGGAAACAATGAATGGACTACATACCTAGAACAACCATTGGGGGGGGAACTCACCAGATATCCTCTCGTCTATATCGATTCCTTATTTCAGATTCCCTATTGCTCAAAGGATTAGAAATTAAGGCCATGATCTTTTCTTTTGATGGTTCTGATCATTGGCCAATATGTCTAAACCTTGACATCAAGGCCAACCCCAAAAACATACCATTTTTATTCAAAGAATTTTGGTTGGAGCACCCTTCATTTCAAGCGAATGTAGAGAAATGGTGGAAGGAAGAAGCAATATAAAATGACACCCCTATCCTAAAATTCCAACAACGACTCAAGAATCTCAAGCTTAGACTCAAAGATTTTAACTGAGAAGAGTTTTGGGACATCTTCAGGGCCAAACTTGAGTTGGAAAATACGATCGAGCACATACAACAACAAATGATTTTAATAGGTAGAACCAACGATCTGATGGCCAAAGAAACAAACCTAAACATTCATCTCACCCTCTTTTATAAACAAGAGAAACAACTATGGAAGTAGAATTCTAGAGTCAGATGGCTCCAAGTAGGGGAATGAAACACAAAAAATTTCCATGGATCCATGGTCCAACATCGTTACCATAATAGAATAGAGGTGTTGAAGGACAACCAAGGAAGAAAACTTTCCAAACATGAAGAGATCGAATTTGAACTGATTCAATACTACAACATGTTGACAAAACCACAACCCAATAGACATAGAGCAATAAGAAAAGTAACCCAACATATTCCCAAACCGGTTACTGTTGAATAGAATGATGCTTTAATGAGATAGATCTCCATGGAGAAAGTATAACGAGCAATTCTAGGAATTTCAAAAGGAAAATTCGCAGGTTCGGATGGTTTAACCAGTGATTTATTCCTTGCTTGTTGGTCTACCATCAAGCAGGATGTCCATGAAGTAGTGGAGGATCCCAGAAACTACTTGAATGTTTTTCCATCCCTAAACTCTACTTTCCTTACTCTAATCCCCAAAGAAGAAAAGGTTGAGGACCCCCACAAATTCCATCACATTTCACTATGCAATGTAATCTATAAAATCATCACCAAAATCCTTGCAAATTACCTAAGACCCCTCCTCCTTGGCCTCATATCCCCTGAACCATATAGATATGTGTACGGAAAACAAATCCTGGATAATATTATCATCTCCCACAATATAATTCATTCTTTTAAATAACCAAAAAATCATACATGATGATCAAACTAGATATGTCCAAAGCCTTTTATAATCTTAGCTAGCAATATATCAGACAAATCCTTCTTGCTTTTGGCTTCTCTAAACATTGATCCAAATGGATCATGACCATGATTTCTTATGCGTTCTTTCTTATTATTATCCATGACTCCCCCTCCACCACCTTCTCCACCTCCCGAGGCATTCGGTAGGGGGACCCCCTCTCCCCCTTCCTTTTCATTATCATGATAGAGGTACTCGATCATCCCATCAAAGTGGAAACCATTGAGGGATGGATAAAAGGTTTAAATCTCCATAGGGAAAGTGACGCAACCACACACCAACAATTTGTAGATGACACAATGTTAATGGGTACCCAATTGTTCGTGAAGCGCTCGTCCTCAAGAAATCCATATCTAACTTTATGGAAGCCTCCAGAACTTCTATCAATCAAGGTAAGTCTCAAATCTTATTTTTCCATACTCCACTGGTTATCCAAGATAATATGTCTCTCATTATGGAATTTCAAAGGAGCGCTCTTCCTTCCAAATATCTAGGTGCCCCCTGGTGGAAAACTCCTTAAAAAGGGCCTCTTGGGAAGACTTGTTGTCCATAATGGCTAAAAAACTAGATAGTTGGTCATACCGTTCTCTTAACTTGGCATGATGTTTGGTCCTAGTAAAATCATTTTTGCAGGCCATGCCCTTGTATCTCTTCTCTGCCCTCACTCGTCCAAAATACATCCTCAAAGTAGTATGTAATATCTAAAGAACCTTCCTATGGGGGGGAAACAATGAGCACAAAAAATGGGCCTTGGTATCATGGTCAATAGTTTTCCTTCAAAAACCTGTAGGAGGTCTGGGACTAAGAGATCCTAAAACTTTGAATTATATGCTAGGAACTAAAACCTGGTGGTGTTGGCTCAATAATACTCAAGCGACCTAGGGAAGAATATGGAAATATAAATATGATGTTAACTAGGCAAAATCAGAATTAATATGTATGGATGCCTCTCCATCGGGCTTTTCAATATGGAATGTAGCCTGACAAAATAGCTACCTTATCCAACAACATGTAGAAATTTAAATGACAAAATGAGCAAGTACTAAGTTATGCCATGCACTTAGAAACCTAGAGATAATTGTCTTCTATGAACTTTGAAATGTCTAAACCCACATTCTGAAATTACCATAAGTAGAAATACACATTGCTAAGAAATTTTGCAGTGGAATAAACACAATGAACAACAATCATTCAAATTGGAAAATACTCAGAAAATTTAGGCAATGCCAGGGAAAACCCCAATGTGGGAAAACCCAATGAGAGAGAGATCTTTTATTATCTTTAGGAAAGTTGTATCAACATAAACTAACAAAACCCAGTAGAAGAAAACCACATACAGCCACAAAACTGTCCCTCCAAGTGTTGTCTAGAAAACTATGTAGAATGAGTTGTACGACCTATATGGCCCAATTGTACCAGCACATAGGAAAATGTGCCAAAAACGTATTGTACGGACAACAACACAAAAACACCCCCAACAACAAGAAAAATACATCAGCAGATACCT
>ML782115.1:505066-517540 GCA_009831015.1 Picea engelmannii | reverse complement strand
AGAGACACAGATTTACGTGGTTCACCCAGTGTGGGCTACGTCCACCAGAGAAATTGTCAGGTCCTTCCTTTATTATTATCCAGCAAATGAAGGGATACAACCTACAACAAAACTCGTTGTAACTTCCTCTTCTTTCTCTCACAATCTCCTCTCTCAGAATACAATATTCACCATCAACCATAGCCACAATACATTTCCCTCATAAAAGAGGGTTGCCTTCTAGGGAAAAAAACCCTAACATAATCTCTACCCTTAGATTTGCGACCTTATAATGAACGGTCCAGATTTACAATGAAATTACAATATATATTTACAAGGCAATTTTTCCTTCAGGGGCTTCGCCCCCAAACCCCCGCTGGGGGCCCATTTGCCCCCAGACCCCCCAGCCGAGGGGATAGCCCCCCCAGACCTCGCAGAGGGGGTACCCCCCCTCTGCACTCCCCGGTGTGCAAGAGTGTACATACTTCTGGGGTGTAAATACTTCATGGGGTATAAACACGGCTAAAAGCAAGGACCTCTGAATCGGGAAGATAATCAGGCTCCACAACCAACACTCTCCAGATTCTCGTCATGTGACAAGAAGCTCCACTTTCAACAATCCATCTGAAATCACCCCCAAATCCTCCACTACCAACATTGGATACTAGAGTAACCAAAGAAAATTCTTTATCAAACTTGGTAGAAAATATCTCCATGGTTGTTGTAGTAGTTGTTGATATTATGGTAGTTGCATGAGGTATTAACCTCCTCATGTAACCCTGACAAGAATAGAATATTTTGGGAAGAAAGAAGAAACCCTAAATCATTGGACATAACCCTAGAAGACAAGTCGGCTAAAGGAAATATTTAATATTGAGTTTTTATCCTCCAGAATGAGAAGTCGACCTAGATAGTTGAAGAGAAGTATAAATACAGGATTCTAGAGCTCATTTGGACACACACATCTCGCAATTGTAGAAATTTATTTGTGTGCAAGTATGGAGAGTAGTTGCAGCCGCAACTACTGCAACTTGTATCTCCAGTTTCAATCTTGGACTCTCTATCGGTTATGGTTTTGACTTTATGCTTGATACGCTAGGTCTGGAGAGTGGTACGGTATCTCGATTGGATTTTGGACCTAGGGTTTGCTTCCAGAATTATTCTCTGTCAAATTTAAGGTGCTCAGGGGTGGATTCATCCTATGGTTTGGTTAAACAAGCACACCTATTATTTCTGACAGGTTATGGTCCCACACTATCTTCGGACAGTCTAACCACTAGAAGATAGATTGGTAGGATTTTCTCAGTTACAGTTGCAGTTGCAGTCAAATTTTTTGTTGTAGAAACGAAACCCTAACCCTCTTGTTGAGGCACCTTAAGTGAAAATATTGACCTAATTTATGGATAGCCTAGTGCGACCTAACCTAGCGCACATCCTGGTACTCTCAGCAAGCTAAGACGTCAAGTTTTTTTTTTTGGTCAAAGACAAAGGTTGACCAAGTCAAAGCAGTCATGACCTACACTATGAAGTCAGAAAACAAGTTAGAAGGGGATTCTAACTTCAAGGCATGGAAGAAAAGGATTGATCTCATCCTTGCCAAGAATAAAGTGTTGGATATCATGAAAGGAAATATTGTGGAACCACAGTTTGAAGAAGGAAAAGAGAAGGAACCTCAAAACATTGTAGTTATGGAGAAGTTCACAGAAAATGACATCAATGTCATGAGTATCATAGTGGACTATGTAAAAGACCACTTGATACCCTACATCTCTCATCTTTACTCATCTAAGAAGATGTGTGATGCCCTAACTAACCTCTTCTCAGTCAGAAACATTGGACAAGTAATGAATCTGAAGAATGAGCTCTGTGACATGAAAATGAATGATGATGACAGCATAACATCATACCTTGTCAGAATCTCTCAGTTAAGAGATCAAATACAAGCTATTGAAGAAATCATTTCAAAGAAGGAATGGGTAAATATAGTACTCAATGGTCTTCCCAAGACATGGGATGCAATTGTTGCAAGCATGAACAGAATAAAGGAGTATCCCACATTTGAAAAAATTTGGACTTGTTGTGCACAATAAGAATCAAGGATTAATGCAATAGAGAAATCCCAAAAGAAATACGATGATCAATCTTTCACAACAAAGTTCAAGAATTTCAAGAATAAGAAGAAGTTTGACTCAAGGAAGAAACCAAATCAAGAAAAGGATATGTCAAAAATATAATGCTTCAACTGTCAAAAATATGAATCACTGTCATGAGTTAAAGAAAAGGAAGGAAACACGTGAAGCAATAGTTGCGGAAGAAAAGGAACCCTAAAAGAAAATCAAACAAGATGGAGCAATATTTATTCTTCTAAGTCAAGGTAACAATATTCTTCAAAGTTCTTGTGCATACCATGTTTACATAGTTTCTGTACATATCGTGCATATCTATTTCTTAGAAGATAAGATGTTCAAGTGAAACAATACCTATGGAAGAATAACAAGATAAGGATTTCTATCACGATGACTACAATTCAAGCAATACACATGAAAAGATGAAGTATGTTGACAATCCTTGGTAACAATTCCTGTGGAAGCTATTATATAAGTAACAACTGCCAGATAAGCCGAAATCATAATCAAACTTGAAGATACCCAGAAGAATTCAAAACAGAAAGAAGTCAACAATCAAGAGGAAATTAGAAAAAGACTTGTGACACTTTGCAGAAGGCAATAAGGATGCAGACGAAAACGTGGATTATCTTAATTGGAGGGAGCTGATTATAGAATTCCAAAAGAAGAGCATGCATTCATGCATGAAGAAAGGATTAGGAGGGATATAATCCTAAATGATATGATCCATTGAGGATTATCAAGTATCTTTCCATGTTCCCATTGAAAGTAGTTGTTGGTCCTAAGGTCTGCACCTGACTGCTAAAGGGAAAAGCTAGGCCACCTATTAGTTTAGAATGATTGCTTGTTTTAACTCTTTTGTTGGTTGGTCAGAGGGTTATTCTATCAAGACAAAGACAAGGTTGGGTTGGCAGAACGATATGGATAAGGGCCCTCCTTAGCTGATGGAACACTAATGACAGATCATTGAAATAGAATAAAACAGAGGGAAACAACAAACTACTCAATGAATAATCTGCTGCAAGAAGTTCAATACTTAAAATATAATTTCAAGACATCAAACATATATCAAAACACAATAACTCCCACAGGTTTCAGAAAACAAATCTTTAGCAAAGCATTAGTTGTTTGACATGTTGCATATTAGTAAAAATAAGTCATACAATAGCTGAAAGGAAATGAAGTGTACGTTGCACAAATCAAAAACTGTATTCAAGATAAGAATGAGAACACATGAAGAGTTGAACGAAATATTGTCATCAAGAGTATGTTCACCATGCAGAGAGATTTAATCCATGCATAAAACGGGTCCAACCAAACTGTTGTATTTCTATTCTTTCCTATGAAATGGCTTCACTGGAATGGTTGTCGACCCATCAAGCATGAGGGGATATGTGGAGGCAAGCATCCAATCGGGAGACGAGATGAATGGACGGGAGGGTAGATGACGTGTGAAGACAGATGTCAAAGTGAGAGAAGGTGTGAATACGGTGGAGGTATCGAGAGTATGGAGTTGGCGACATGTAGTGAAGGATACAGGTGGTGCGTAGGGAGAGGAGGAGTAGATAGGTTGGGAAGTGAATGGAGAACAGATGGAAAAATGCGAGAGGGGACGATATTGAAAAACAACCCAGGAGGAACTCAGAGGGGGGGGGGTAGGCGGTAAGTGGATTAGAGAGGGGAGGGGTTCGATTTCTTGAGGAGACGCCACGTTAGGTAGGGTCTGTGATGGGAAAACCACTTTCTCGGACCCCCCCCCCCACCGTTAAAGGTAGAATGGTTGGGGGGGTCCGAGCTGGGACAAGGACCGTTGATTTGGAGAGGTGGACAACCGTCGATGGAGATCGGCATGGGGGTTAAAGGAGGACAAGTGTTGGGCGGTGAGAAGAGTGAGAGTAGTGAGTGGGATGAGTGGAAGTGACATGGAGGTGACGCGGTGATCCGATGTCATTCGAGCACGTGATTGCAGGAGCTGTTGAGGTGGTTTGGATCCAGAACGCATTTGGGCCCGCAATCCACCACAAGCTGCCATGTATCCTTCCAAAAATACCATGGTTCCAATTGTGGGACCACTTAGTAAAATTAACGCTCGAGAAGTTTACGTCCCCGCAAGGAAGCGTGATCATCGATCTGATGACGATCTGTGATTCAGGTGATGTTTACCTGCTACAAGGATCGATGGTTCTTGTTGACCTGGGATCAATGGTCTAGATTCACTTCAGACTTTCGGGCTTCGGGTGTTTCAAATGTGAAACATGAAAAATATCCTGGAGGAAAATCTTTGAAGTGAATGATCTGTCGCCACCTATACCCTCTGATGGATGGTCTAGATTTACTTCGGGAATTCGGATGACTCTTGGTGTTAAACTCCATGCGATTCTTCACCCCCGAATGGACGACAGCCGTTGATATGATTTGCTTGGTGAATCTTTATCGTTGAAAATTTCCCTGTTCATTTCGGCAATCCTAGCTCGAAAATGACCATTCTAAATGGTTGTGTTTGTCCATGAGCATTTCGTGCGTATTTAAAAGGCTTGTTCGACCTCTGGTGAGATGGATCAATGGAAAATATGATGACAAGTAATTTGAACCAAATCCAACATATAGTTCATCCTTTCAAGAAAAAAAGAACAGAAACGCGCAAAGACTCAAACCAGAAAGAAACGAATAAGAACCAAGTCACTCAGTGATGGAAAAATGACTTAACCAACTAGAAGAGGAAAAATTGATGAAGGCATAGGGAAAAAGAGAGGAGAGGCAGGGGATGCAGACCTAGGTTTCAACATTGGCTCCAACTGGGGATAGCTCGTCCTTGTGAGGTGTTAAGAACTGTAGATCGGTGTCTTGAGATTAGATAACTTCTCTTACCTTTTATCACTTACCCTCGTTTTTGTTTGTCATCCCTGTGTATCTGTTACTGTACCTCATCCATGCATTTTATTGAATTAAAATTTGAAACTGCACCCCAATGCCTTATTGGTCTATGGAGTCTTTATTCACACAACTAACTAATAAAAAGAAATAAATAAAGGAGTGTCTATGGTACAAGAGGGGCCTCCCCCCATTCTTAAACAAAATAGTATTTCAAGAAGCGCTCAATTACTGGGCCTCCAAAGACCTCTATATCGTCTAGATTGTGTAGGATGAATGTGTTGTTGTTCATAACTTCAACCACCTTAAAAGGGCCAAACCATAGGTTGTCAAATTTACCATGCTTGGACTTGTCATCCCTTCTGGCATCCCACCTCAAAACCATGTCACCTTCCTGAAAAATCTCCTTCTTGGTTTTCTTATCAAAGGTTGATTTTATATTTCTCTGGTATGCATATGTTCTCTGATCAAGTGCCTCTCTTTTCTACTGAACTTCTATAATCTGGAAGATCCTCCATTGGATGTCATTGGGCTCCTCAATATCCTCCTGCAATAATTTCAGGACTGGTATATTGAGTTGAGTAGGAAAAGTAGCGTATATGCCATAAACAAGTTGGAATGGTGAGGTTCCTAGATACTTCTTAGTGCTAATCATGTCATCCCATAAGGCATATTTGCTTTTAGAGTATCAGGATTGTTTTCTTTCAGTCAACAACTTTTTAATGATCCTGATGAGAGTCTTGTTTGATGATTCTGCCAAGACATTTCCCTGAGGGTAATAGGGTGTGGAATGTGTCAAGGAAATGTTGTGACTACCACAGAAGTCAATCATGGCTTTGGACTTGAATGCTTCGGCATTGTCTGTTACAATCTTACTGGGGCAACTAAATCTGGCAACAATATTAGTTTCTAGGAAATTCATGAGTACCTTGCCAGTGGCATTCCTGGTGGGTACAGCCTCAATCCATTTGATGAAGTAGTCGGTGGCAGTGAGGATCCACTTGTGTTTTCCACTAGAGGGTGTATTTATTTCTCCTATGAAGTCTAACCCCCATTGTTGAAACAGACTACAAGCATTGATAGGTTTCAGGGGTAGTGATAGTAACTTATGATTCCCTGCAAACATATTGCATTCATTTCATGCTCTAATAGTGGAAAAGACATCAGAGAAAAGGGTGGGCCAGTAATATCCTACCCTCGAGATCTTGAGCGATGTGGCCTTCCAGTGACGGTGTCTGTCGCACGCTCCTCTGTGCATCTATGTCATGACTTGTTTAGCTTCATTTTCATCAAGGCATCTTAATAGGATGCCAACAGGATCTCTCTAATACAGGTTCTGGTTCGAGATGCAAAATTTGATAGATTTCAATTTGAGAGACCTGGCCTTTGTCTTCTTCACATCAGGGGGGGTATTCGAAATGCTGCAGAAAATAGATGATGTTATTATACCAAGGCGAAGAGGAGTAGGTTTCAGATACATGTAAGTTGTCTTTCCCATGTTGTATGATGGGTGCATCTAAGTGGGTGAAGGTTTGATGCAATTCTAGTGCCTTGCAGTTTGATTCTGATAGCAATTTGGCCAGTCCTTTCCCCTTGATCATCTTGGTGGGATTTATGCGCAATTCATACTCCAAAAGTTTGACAATCCATCTCCCTCTTGTCCCCTCACTATCTGGTTGGACTGGAATCTCTTTGACATTGCTACTAAGAACAAAGGTTGTTATGCTAGACTGTAGCACGTAAACCCTGAAGGCCTTGAGTGCTTTGACCAGTGCATAAGCCTATTTCTCTAATATATCATACTTGATCTCAGCATATCAGAGGGATCTGCTGAAAAAGGATATGGGTTGCTCATGCCCTTCTTCATTTTACTACAGCAGTACAACAACAATTGTTTCATCTAAGGCAAAGGAAAAGATGACGAAATATTTGGTATAGTCAGGGTTGGCCAATACAGGTGCTTCAACTAAATCTTGCTTGATTGTTTGGAAATATGATTTCTCCTCCAAAGACCATTTTATCACAACATCTTTCTTCAACATGTTAGTAATAGGCTTCAGAATTTCAGCAAAATTTGGCACAAAGCATCTGAGGAAGTGTATCTTACCAATAAAAGACTGGACAACCTTTTTATTTCTAGGAATCTCAATTTTTTGGATGGCACAAACCCTCTTTGGATCAATTTTTATGCCTCTGGCTGATATGATGTGGCCCAGGAGCTTCCCTTCTAGCATGGAAAAGTGAGACTTCCTAGGATTGAGAGATATCCCATACCTCCTGCATTTCTTGAAAACCTTCTCCAAATGTTGCAAATGTTCCTCATTGGACTTGGAAAAAATGGTAATGTCATCTAGGTATATGACCATAAATTTATCTTTTTCCTCCACAAAATCTATGTCCATGGCCCTCTAAAAAGTGGCCCCTGCATTCATGATCCCAAAGGGCATCTTGTCATACATGAATGTTCCCCATGGGGTGGTGAATGTTGTCTTTTAATTATCTTCCTCACAAACTGATATATGGTTAGAACCAGAGTATCCATCTAACAAGGAAATTCTATGTGCACCTACCACCCTCTGTAAAATACGATCCATCTTGGGAGGGGGTAATTGTCCTTCAAAGAACACTTGTTTATATTTATGAAATCAACACATAAACGTATCTCCCCACTCTTCTTCCTTACAGGTACTAAGTTGGCCACCTAGTTTGAATACCTTAATGGTACAATAATCTTGGCATCCAACATTCTTTTTAGCTCTTTCTCAATTATGGACATTAACATGGGATTAAATTGTTTAATCTTCTATCTGAATGGCTTGGTGCCAATTTTTAGAGGGATCTTGTGCTGGATGATGTTAGTATCAAATGTCTTCAAATCTTCATAGGACCATGAAAAAGTATCAACAAACTTTTTAATGAGACTGACATACCTGTCTTTTTGTTCTGCAGCCAATGCTTTGGATAACTTGATGATCTTGGAATTCTTAGTGGTCCCAATATTGCACTCTATCACCTCCTCTTCTTGATTCTTCATGGCAGTTCCTTTGTAAACATCATTGTTGTCGAACAATATTTCCAATGGTATTAGTCCTCTAGGAATGTGATTGGTTTTCAGCTCCATAATATCATGACCAACCATTGTCTTCAGTAGATGAGAAGGTTGTTGATCTTCTAATTTCTCATTTTCATCTTCTTGACTTCCTTGATCAATTGAGATATTGGAGAATTCATCAATGGTGTGAAGAAATCTCTGCAACTCTAAATCATCACTAAAGACTTGCCAGTGATTTATGTTGTCTGGTATGGTTGTTCTATGTCTAATTTCCACCTGATATTTAATATTTGGGCCAATGGGAGGCCTGAACGTGCTAGTAGCTAAGGCCAGAGAATCATCTTTCTTATTTTGTTCTCTGGGAATGAAAGATAGGTTAAGTGCTAGAAATAAATTATCGATCAGGTCCCATACCTCGTTCCTATACTGCTTAAGCCTATGTTGCTTAGCTTGATAGATATTCCTCACTTGATTCATGACCAACTCAGAATCACCAAAAACTACTAAACAATCAATGGCCATGTCTTTGGCATCCCTCAATCCCAATACCAAAGATTCATATTCAGCTATATCATTTGTAGTCTCAAACTCTAGCTTATAAGAGAGGGTTATAACTTCTTCTGAAGGGGAAATGAGGAGAATACCTGCACCAGATCCGTCTTTTGATGAAGAGCCATCGAAATACATCTTCCACACCTTGTTTTGTTGACCAGTCATTGGTTGATCTCTGTGTTGGCTAACTGATATTTCAGGTTCATCATCATCTAAATGAAAAACAAACAAACCAATCCCATCCTCAAAATAATAAATGGGGTGATTGCTTGGGTTTTGATGATCACTGACTATGTAGGATAACCTTACCTCTCTGTATAGCCTCATGTGCTCACCACCAAATATAGGAATGGTGGCATATGTGAGGTCCATTTGCAATGATCMTCCAACCTTCTTAGCCCAAGTTCTGGATAATAGCATGCCAAACTTTGGGGGGATGTCGGCCACCACAATGTCCATCACTACACTCTTCATGGGTAATTGTGCTAGAGAAACCACCATATCCTTTATCAATCCCAGGAATTTTACTTTCTTGGAATCAAAGGAGTATGTGTCTTAGTAAGGCTTGGTAATATCCAGACCTAGTTCTTCCATAACAACTTTGGGCATGACATTGTGTGAGGATCATGAGTCCATAAGACATTTGTGCATGATCTTATCATGGACATTCATAGATATATAGAAAAGAGGAGAAGCATCAGAGCCATCCTCAATGTGTGGACCCACAGTAATGGCTGGGTTTTCATCCTGTAGACTAATGACATCAAAAGATACACTAGAAGGAGTAGGTTTCAGAACTTTCATGATGGATTTCTTGAAAGGTTCATTTTTTAACAATTCCATCAAAGGGACAGGAATCTTGATTTTTCTTAGCTCATGTTCCAAGATGAAAGAGGTTAGTGTCTTATCATCTTCCTTTGTTTCAGGGGAAAGAGGTTTTGATAGTGGAGATGACTGATTTTTAGATGGAATACCTTTATTTGGATTTGGCTTGGGAGGGGCTTTTACTTGTTTTCCTTGATCAGAGGTAGTGGCCTTGGAAGCTCCATTTCTCATCCTCAAATCGTATTTCTTCTTGGGTTGTCCTTGAATAACTCCCTCTTCCCCTATCTGATCATCAAATTGATTTGACAATTGTGCTACCTCATATTCTTGTTGTGTTAAGTGACTGGTATAATAATATGTCTCATTGAAGAGCACGGCAGTATCATCCACAACATCATTGTCTGCACCTATCTCCTCAATCTGATTGTTTTGGAAAGGGGTGACTACCCTTTGATCATCATCATTTCTCCTTTCTCTCTACATCACTTGAGGAGCATCATTAGGCCTTCTGAATTGGTTTTGATTTCTATTACCAACCCCTTGAAAGGTTCTGTTTGACTATTTGGATTCCCATTTTAGCTTAGCTATCTCAGAATTTAGATCCTTCAAAGTCTTAGTCATCTCTTCAAGTTTGGGATCAGATGTAGCTCGGTTAGAGGAGGTAGGGGCATCCTCTCTCTGTTTTTCTTCTCTTTATCAGATCTAGTCTTTAATCTGTCTGATGCCAAAATATTAGATTCAACTTTAATGGTTGCTTCTTGCATGGATAACAACGTGGTTTATCTTCTCTCTCTCGGGAGGAGGGAGAATTCTGCATCAAATTCATTAGAATAAGTGATCTTGGCATAGGGTTCAGTTGGTTTGATTTCATCTAGGATTCTACCATACATTTTATTGAATCTCTTGGTGAAGTCTGAAATAGATTCACTATCTTTTCTCTTTAGAGCCCCAAATTCAGTGATGTAATAGAGATAATCTCTCCTATCTCCCCATTGCTTTATAAAAGCTTTATCTAACGCCTCAATATCTGCAATGGAGTTTGGAGGAAGACTTCTAAACCATTTTCTGACCTCCCCATCTAGACTCTACACAAACAACCTCATCCACACATCTGAATAATCAATGTTAAAGTTGTCTACAAAACTGTAAAAGGCTACCAGGTGTTCTTCAGTAGTTATTTCACCCTCCCCATTATATCTTGGTAGATATTTCATGTAATTTTTGGTTGGGAGTGCATGAAAACTACAGGTAGCACTAAGGGTGCATATCTGGCAACAATTATGACATCCATCCTATTAATGGCCATGGCTTGAACAATAGGAATCTGCAAATTTATGGGAGATACAGGAGTGGATGCAGGACTGGATGTTGAGGTGGAATCAAGAGTAGGATATGTGTGAGCCCTTTTGGAATTATGATTCTCAGGGCTAGCAAATTCAAGTTGCTTGTGATGATGGTTTGAAGTATTCTCTTGGTGTGCACCTTTTCCCTTGAGGGGGGAAGTGTATCTCTGAGCTATAGTGGATTTTCTTAGTCGTCTTTCTAGTTCAGAGCCTACTGTGTTATTCTCAGGGTTATAATCAACCTTCATGGATTTTCTATTTTCAGATTTGGATCTGTTGAATCCCTTTCTGGGCGCCAATATTTCTTCTTTAAATTTTACTCAGTGAAGTCGCCAGGTGAAAGATGGCAATCTGTTGATGTATGATCTTTGTTCACCATCAAAGGTCAGAGCTAATCAATTGTCTTTCTCCCAAGGAAATATATTTCGTTACTTTGTTCCCCGGAAACAGCGCCAAAAGATGTTGGTCCTAAGGTCTGCACCTGACTGCTAAAGGGAAAAGCTAGGCCACCTATCAATTTATAATGATTGCTTATTTTAACTCTTTTTTCGGCTGGTCAGAGGGTTATTCTATCAATACAAAGGCAAGGTTGGGTTAGTAGAATGATATGGATGAGGGCCCTCCTTGGTTGATGGCACACTAATGACAGATCAGTGAAATAATATAAAACAGAGGGAAACAACAAACTACTCAATGAATAATTTGTTGCAAGAAGTTCAATACTTAAAATATCATTTCAAGACATCAAACATGTATCAAAACACAATAAATCCCATAGGTTGCATAAAATAAATCTTCACCAAAGCATTAGTTGTTTGACAGGTTGCATATCAGTAAAAATAAGTCGTATAATAGCTGAAAGGAAATGAAATGTACGTTGCACAAATCAAAAATTGTATTCAAGATAAGAATGAAAACATATGAAGAGTTGAACGAAACACTATCATCAAGAGTATGTTCACCAGGTAGAGAGATTTAATCCATGCATAAAACGGGTCCAACCAATCTCTTGTATTACTATTCTTCGCTCAAAAAATCTGACCTTTACAATGTCCAAAAACTAACTATTTAAAAGAGTTGCAAAGGCTCTCGTCCTAGGGGATTGAGTCCTAAATTTAGGGAACTGTTCGTAAATCAAATAATTAACTTTACTACGACACTGGACTTAATCAGAAAGAGTGGTTCTTATCACACACAAAAGACCACTCTTGCATCTAATCTAGGAAAATGTTGGACTTAAACAAATAAAACTACTACTGTCTCTGCGACAGAACTGATGCATGTGCTGGAGAAACTAAGTGGCTGAAAATAGGCCTCGGAGTGATAGAGTAGAGCTCTGCATTGAACGATGGCATGTCTGTGAGTTGTCGGAGACCACTGGAGATAACCAGTTGCATGAGCAGATTTTGTTGAAGTGTTTTTGAGACTAATCTGGGTAGACCTGTGACTGAGACTTAACTCTTTGTCTATGCCTGAGCTTTCAGAAGTAAAGCACACTCTGTATTGACTCTGTCAGATGCCATCTGTACCTATGAAATGTCTTCGTTGGAATGGTTGTCGGCCCATCGGGCATGAGAGGAGACGTGGAGGTGAGCATCCAATCCGGAAAATGGGATGAATGGACATAAGGGTAGATGATGTGTGAAGACAGATGTCAAAGTGAGAGGAGGTGTGAATACAGTGGAGGTATTGAGAGTATGGAGTTGGCGATGTGTAGTGAAGGATA
>ML782115.1:481144-504640 GCA_009831015.1 Picea engelmannii | reverse complement strand
TGTTGATCTGGAGAGGTGCGCCACCGTCAATGGAGATCAGCATGGGGGTTAATGGAGGACAAGTGTCGGGTGGTGAGAGGAGCGAGAGTAGTGAGTGGGATGAGTGGAAGTGACATGGAGGTGATGTGGTGATCCGATGTCATTCAAGCACATGATTGTGGGAGTTGTTGAGGGTGGTTTGGATCCAGACCGCCTTTGGGCCCGCAATCCACCACAAGCTGCCACGTACCCTTCCAAAAATACCATGGTTCCAATTGCGGGACCGCTTAGGAAAATTAATTCTCTAGTAGTTTACGTCCTCGAAAGGAAGCGTGATCGTCGATCTGATGACGATCTAAGATTCAGGTAATATTTACCTGCTGCAAGGATCGAAGGTTCTCGTTGACCTAGGATCAATGGTTCGGATTCACTATGGACTTCCGGGCTTCGGGTGTTTCAAATGTGAAACATGAAAAATATCCCAGAGGAAAATCTTCGAAGTGAATGATTTTTCGCCACGTGTACCCTCTAATGTATGGTCTATATTTACTTCAGGGCTTCATATGACTCTTGGTGTTAAAATCTACGCGATTTTGCACCCCCAAATGAGCCATAGCCGTTGATATGATTTGCTTGGTGAATCTTTACCGTTGAAAATTTCCATGTTCATTTCAGCAATCTTGGCCTGAAAATGACCATTCTGAATGGTTGTGTTTTTCCATGGGCGTTTCCTGTGTATATAAAATGCTTGGTCAACGTTGGATCAATGGAAAATATGATGACAAGTCATTCGAACCAAATCCAACATATATTTCATCCTTTCAAGAAAAACAGAACAGAAACGCGCAAAGACTCAAACCAGAAAGAAACGAATAAGAACCAAGTCACTCAGTAATGGGAAAATGACTTAACCAACCAAAAGAGGAAAAATTGATGAAGGCATATGGAAAAAGAGAGGAGAGGTAGGGGATGTAGACCTAGGTTACAACAGTAGCAGCCATGATCAACAACATGTGGTCAGAAGAAGTCTTCTTCGAAAAGAAGCCTTAAAGTATCATTGGTTGTCCATCTACATCCATAATCTCATGATGAAAGGAAGAAGTTGGAATCTTCAGGGCATGGAATCTATAGAAGACTCCATGGACCCAAGATCTAAAGAGCTAATGAGGATGAACATGAAGATTCCAAGAAAGAAAGAAAATCCATAACAACCAGTCATTATACCGAGAATCACAAAGACTACCAGCTTAGTTTGAACCCACTAGAAGCAATCGAGCAGAAGAAATGGAAGTTATGATAAAGAACAGTGTATGTAATAAAATGTGAAAATACTTATGAATGGAATCATTGCAAGATTCAGAGGTTCTTCTAGAAGGAGGGAGAATACTAAGACAACAGCTTGTTCCAGTAAACCAAATATATCTCTTTTAGTATCCATGGATTGGAATTTACATGTAAAAAATTGTTCTTCCCAATAAAGCAAGTGAGAAAGAATCTTATACTAGAAAGAGACCCATGTATGCAGATATAAGAAGACCTTGTATGGATTCAAACAACTTGATGTAGAGTATCTCATATACAGCAGAAGCGTGGTGAAAACTTTCTATGACAGAGATAGTGTATCAGAATAGTTACTCAAAAGTCTGGGATGTTGGATTGCTAATACATGGAAAACTCTCTTGATGACAGTAGAAGTGCTACTTGGATATGTTTCAGTTTGATTCTTGCCACGATATCATGAGCTAGCAGGAAACATAATTGTTGAATTCGACCATGATATATTGTAATGATTAGAGCTATATGAAGCCTTTAGAGAAAACCAATGTTCCATGACAGACTGAAGTACATTGAGATCAAGCATTATATTCTCCATGATGAAGTCCAAAAAAGAGAAGTGGTTCTCCAATATATCTCCACATATGAATAGATAGCAAATATTTTGGTAAAGCCTATGTCCAAGATGAAAAGTTTGCGTACTTAAAAAACAAGCTGGGGCTCGTGAAGATGAATTCCTTATTGAAAAAGGGAGAGATTATTCCCAAGTTGGGAGGGAACACTGATGTGTTATTGATTTATGGACAGTCATTTTTTAGTTCGAAAAATGGTCCAGGATGAGCAGTTTCTTTCCATTTCGAAAAGTGGTTTGAGATTTCTGACGAACAGGCATTTTCCAGTTTAGAACACGGTCCAGATCGGACATACATTTTTGTAATGAAAATGGTTTGATAGATTGTTAATGTACCATAGATAGTGATTCCCCTTGTGTCCAGTGTGGGGGAATGGTCTAGGACATTCATTCTTCTTGGTAGTCAATCTGAGTACTGGTCAAGTAGAATGGTCCTCCTCGTCGAGAAGTCATTCTTTCGAAGTTCACATTTGTGAGAAGTTTCAAAGAATGGTATGTTTTGGAGGTTGGTGTAGGACAGTCATTTCCATTAGGAAATGATCCGGACAGTCATTCCCTAGGGCTGACTCATTCTATCCAGGTTGCACTAATATTAGTGTTGGACGAATGGCCTAGTTAAGTGAATGGTCCAGGTTTAGCAATCAAGGACAGGCATTCCCTAGAACAGACTCATTCTCTCCAGGTTGTGCTATGACTAGTGCCAGAAGAATGGACCAGTTAGGTGAATGGTCTAGGCTCAGAAATCAGGGGCAATTATTCCTTTATGCCTGAGAAGAATATCCCATGGCTGATGTTTTACAATCTGAGGGAAAATGCTCTTCCAGATATCACAGATGTGAGTGGAAGAATGGCCCAGATGACTCAGTTTATATCATGATATTGTTTTATGTAGGTTGATCTCAGATGATATGATTTCTATGGAGACTATATGTTTCTAGATGGTAGATGTATTCTACTTTGGTGGATGTGTTCCATTGGTTGTGACTATGTTTCATTGATTAAGTAGTTGCGTGCTACTTGGCGTGGTTGTGTACCACTGGATAGTAGTTGTGTACTACTATGGATAGACACAGTTGTGTTCTATTGAATGACATTGTTTTGATTGCCATGTAGACTATCAGTAGTCTTGAAAATGATTATCAGCTAAATGGATAGTCAGTGTGTTGATGGACAGACATTATCTAGATGGAAAATGGTCCAAGACATTTATTCTTCTAGGACATATGTATGGATTAGAAGAATAGTCCTTGTAGCCCATGGCATGCCTTCCAACATCTGTTGGAATAGTTATTCTTCTAGGACATATGTCTGGATTAGAAGAATGGTTCTTGTATCACTCTGTGGAGTGAGTGACTTATTCATCATCATGCTTGATTACTCAGATGGAGTATGGCTTCGAGAGATCATGCAGTTGATGCTATCAGATGATATTGATAGTGATGATGGTGCTCGTGATCTAATCATGAGATAGCTTGTATGACTATGATGATGTTACCAGTTGAATGGTATGTTTTTTCTCAAGACCATTGCCTTCAATACCTATGTAGCTAGGAGGGAGTGTTTATATTATGGTAGTTGTAGGAGGTATTAACCTCCACGTGTAACCCTAACAAGAATAGTATATTCCAGGAAGAAAGAAGAAACCCTAAATCATTGGACATAACCCTAGAAGACAAGTCAGATAAAGGAAATATTTAATATTGATTTTTTAGCCTCCAGAATGAGAAGTTGGCCTAGACAACTAAGGAGGAGTAGTATAAATACAGGATGCCAGAGCTCATTTGGGAACACACATCTCGCAATTGCATAAATTTAGTTATGGTTTGGACTTTCTACTTGGTATGCTAACTATGGAGAGCGATATGCTACCTTTATTGACTATTAGGCCTAGGGTTTTCTTCCGGAATAAATCGTTTCAAGGTTAAGATGCTCGGGGGTGGTTTCGACCTATGGTTGGGTGACAATATTGCTATATTGTCTATGGTTAAATGAGCACACCTATTATTTATAACAGTTGTCTCAGGCCCCTCTTGTTCCTTCCTCTTCTTCTTCTTCTCAAGACACTGAGAAGCAAGGTGCCCCAACTGGTTACAACAGTAACATCTGACTTTACTCAAGTCCCTCCCAGAATTTCCTTTCTTCTTTCTCTTTGCAGCAAGAGAAACATTCTCCTCAACTATGTCTTCCTTTTGACCACTGCTATGAAACCCCATCTGGATCTCCTCCTGAATGAAGTCGTCCCACAATCTGCTCCAATCTGGAAATTTTCTTGACCCACCACACACTTCACAAAGACATCCCATTCCTTTGTGAAGCCTTTCAAGGATATCCTCCCCAACTCGGATTCTAATATGATCTCTCCTACTGCAACTAAGTCGTCCTTAACTTGGTCTATCCGAGTAAGATAGGATGAAACATCCTCACCCTTAACCATCTTCAGGGCATGCAACTTATCTTTCAAGGCCATCTTTCGATTAACATTCTTAGCCTCAAATAAATTCTTCAAATTTTTCCACATTTCATAAGTTGTCTTATTYTCAGATAGATGTGGAATGAGAGGGTCCTTCACACCATCCAGAATTATCCTTTGAGCTTTGGCMTCCTTTACTTCATGCAAATCCAAAGCAAAAGGATCTGATGTGGGAGCCACGACAACAGAACTGACATGGTTACAAATCTTGTTCTCCTTGACAACAACTGACATTTGTACCTTCCACTGCAAATAGTTGGAAWTTCTATCCAATTGATCCTCAAATCTAATGCATGCAGCCATATTCCCKGTCACTATTAAAAATAAAATAAAAAAACAACAGATTTCCCCCCTTCAAATTTKCCCAAAAAATCTCACTGCTCATTGTCACTCAGAGCCCAAGCTCTGATACCATGTAGAAATTTAAATGACAAAATCAACAAGTACTAAGTTTTKTCATACACTTAGAAACCTAGAGATAATTGTCTTCTATGAACTTTGAAATGTCTAAACCCACATTYAGAAATTACCATAAGCATAAATACACATTGCTAAGCAATTTTGCAGTGGAATAAACACAATGAACAACAATCATTCAACTCAKAAAATTTAGGCAATGTCAGGGAAAACCCCAATGTGGGGAAACCCAATGAGAGAGATCTTTTATTATCTTTAGGAAAGTTGTATCAGCAGAAACTAACAAAACCCGATAGAAGAAAACCACTTAAAGCCACAAAACTGTCCCTCCAAATGTTGTCTAGAAAACTGTGCAAAATGAGTTGTACGGCCCAGCTGTACCAACACATGGGAAAACATGCCAAAAATGTATTGTACAGACAGAAGCACAAAAACACCCCCAACAACAAGAAAAATACACCAGCAGATACCTTGGTTTGTGTGTAACAAACCAGTCTCGAAATATGCGCCCCTTTCCTCTACTGTACAAATTTGTACAGTACGGCCTTCACAATAGAAAAAACTCAAACTCAGTTACACATCAAGTTGCCTTGGGATTTTTTTCCTCTTTCTTCTTAGGAAATGTGCCCAGATTCTTCCCTCTCCTCTTCAAGCTATCTCTCTCTCTCTCAATCTCTTCCCTTGTGTCTTGCACACTACCCTAGGTATTCTCTTATAATATGAAAGTGACCCTTCACCATTTCCAACCCTAAATCCAATGGCCAAGATCTAATCTTTCATTTACAAGGTCAAGAGACATGATTCGTTCCCTCCAAAATAAATCACTTTAAAATATTAAAGTACGTTTTCATTTTATAACATAAGTGCACTTTATGAAATAAAGTCACTTTAATATTAGAAGGTACACTTTATTAAAAAAGTCACTTTAATAAAATAACCACTTTATCACAACTTTATAAAAACCCATTACAAAGTCAAGTATCTATTAGTGTAGGTACTAGGTTACTTCTGCATACAAGACACACATGCGAAGTACCTCCCGAGCTAAAAAGCTAACACAACATTTTTTTTTGGAAATAAGAAATGGAAAATCTGCTCTCTTCTGGTAGGATCTTTGGAAACAGCGTCCAAAATGGAGTGACAAGAATGACCTCGAGGCACTTAAGACATAAATGATCAACCAAAACAAAACTTTCATGGTCCATTATTGGATCCCCCCTTGACAGAATCAATTATGGAGATCATGGCTACCTCAAGAGAATTGGACTTTACCCCCAGGGTACTTGGATTGGGATTATGTTTGGACCGATCTGAATGCCCGCAAAATCAAATTCAGTGACCAGCCAAATAAGTTGATATGGGGACATAGTGGAAGTGGGAATTTTTCTGTCAACGAAGCCTACAAACTTGCTACAAAATTTCAAAATCTCCCTCATCAAGAAATCTAAGGCCAAATTTGGAAGCAACGCCTCTAGGCAAAAGTCTCCACCTTTCTCT
Source organism: Picea engelmannii (assembly GCA_009831015.1). NCBI lineage: Eukaryota > Viridiplantae > Streptophyta > Pinopsida > Pinales > Pinaceae > Picea > Picea engelmannii. Next base: position 498,371 of record ML782115.1, on the reverse strand, counting down.
GGCTCCTAGCACAGGGGAAAATTCTCACTTGGGATAACCTTATCAAGAAAGGATTTTCAATACCTTCCTTCTATTTCCTCTATAGAACACAAGCTGAAACCATGGAACATCTCTTCAATACCTTCTCCTTTGCGTCCACTTTAAGGAATCAAAGCGCTCCAACTTTTTGTTAATCAGATCGCAACATATTAAGCACAATGGACATTATTGAGGGCTAGCACAAGAGCATAAGAAACAACCCCATCGTGACCAGAGCATGGAAACTCCTAGGATTTATTTTATGGGAAAAATGGAAAGAACAAAATCGATGCATCTTTAAAACGGAGCAAACATAAGAAAATGTTGTTTGGACAAAAATCAAGAAATCAGTTTGTGAAATTGTCCTCCTCCAAACTTGCATGGATTAGAATTGGAATGGTATCCCTTAGGATCGAAATGTTTTTGCAGCCTTCAACCAGGATCCTAGCAAGTGCATCCCCTCTCCTCAATTGATTAAGAGGCCCCTCCCCTCTATTCCAAAGTATTGGTCGTCGCCTCCCAATGGCTTCTACAAAATCAACTTCGATGGGGCCTCAAAAGGGAACCCCAACCCAATGGGATTTGGAGGAGCTTTCAGGGATGCTGAGGGAAGACTCCAATGGATATATGCAGGAAACCTGGGCATTGATATCAATAATGCAACTGAACTCAATGCATTGGAGTATGGCTTCAAAGTAGTCGAGAGGGAAGGATTTTCCATAATAATAGTAGAAGGGGATTCTCAAATAGTCATTCATATGCTCAAGAAACTTCACCAAGGAACACTGATAAGAAAATTAGCGAAGTGTTGGTGCCTTGAAGTAAGCCTGGAAAAAACCAAATCCCTCCTCTTAGGAGACTTCGCACCCATACCTTCGCACGCCCGACGATCAACTAACAAAATGACTAATAAAATGGAAAACGCAAGTGTCGTTGGAAGCTAGAAATACCTGGATGGGTCATGGAACCCATTGCAATCAGGCTTGTTATCCAGACAATTTTCTGACATTGAAGCTCAAGAAAGACTGTCCCTAGATGGGGTAACAGGGAAGTGGGATACATAGGTTGGGACTCCCTACGAACACGTGGGAGGTACGTTGGGCAACAAATCACTCAGCCCATAGATAAGACAAGTAGGAAGTGCGTTGGGTGATGGCTCACTTAGCACGAATCCAAGGTATATTTCAAACGAGGAGGCTTGTGCAAGTTATGAAGAAACTTTAAGGATAGTTAAGGAAACCCCTTCCACCTATTGATATTACGGTAGCTACGAGAGGTATTAACCTCTACGTGTAAACTTTGACGAGACAAGACTATTCTGGGAAGCAAGAGAAACCCTAAACAGATGTGTAGAAACCCTAGAAGACATGTCGACTCAATAAAATAATTAATATTTAAGAGTTAACCTCTAAAAGAAGAAGTTGGCCTGGACAGGTGACAAAAAACACTATAAATAAGGGGGCACTAGAGCTCATTTGTCACTCTTACTCTCACAATTTCATAAGACTAGTGGTGGCAAGTTTGGAGAGGGAGTGCACCTGCAACTGCTGCAACTGGGATTTTGTTTTTGGTTGGATTGTCTCTTGGTTATGGTTTGGACTTTCTGCTTGGTCTTTGGTTATTCTTTCTTGGTGCACTAGCCTTGGAGAAAGGTGCGCTACCTTGGTTGGTTATTTTTCTACTTCCGTAATTATTCCGTCTATCAAAGTTAAGGTGCTCAGGGGTGGCCTTTGTACCTATGGTTGGGTGAAAAATTTGAGATATTTTCTATGGAAAAACGAGCACATATCTTTATTTTTAACAGGTTATGGGCCCACACTATCTTTAGACAGTCTAACCACTGGAAGATAGATTGGGAAGTTATGTGTTAAGCTCATTACGGCACCAGTTACAGCTGCAGCTAGGTTTTCTGATTATGTAGCTGGAACAAACCCTAACCTGTGTTCAAGCACTTATGATGAATCATTTGACCTAATTCCTTGAGATCCTAGTGCACCCTAGCCTAGCGCACCTCTTGGTACCCTCAACTAGCAAAAACGTCAAGTTTGAATTTTTGGTATTGGTCAAAGTCAAAGTTTGGTTGGCCAAAGTCAAAGTTTGGTTGGTCAAATTCAAAGTCAAAGTTTGACTTCTGGTCAAATTGATTATGTGGTCAAAATTGAAATTTTAGAGTTTCTATCTTATTCTAATCATTGAATCTAATCTCTTCTTGTCAAGATGGTATCTAGTTTCAGATTGGAAGACAAGTTGGATGATGCTACAAGACTTCAAAGTGCATTCAGAGGAACAAGCGCATCCTCCATAGTAGTCAAGGCTTCGGGTTCTAGGTTTGATTAAATTTTTAAGCTTCAAATTTGTGTATATCAAGGGTGATAGTTGCTACATTACAAACTATGAAAGAACTCTTTGAAAGATTCTATTATTGCTAGGTGCAATGAATACTTGACTGCATATGAATATTATTGATATAGATGCTTATTATACTTGTTCACAAGATGAGATAACATATCCTCTAGATATATATATCTTGTTTTCTCTTGTTGTTCTTGTTCAGGGAAAGTACCCTTGTAAAATATGTTTGATAAACAATCGTTGCGCGAAGTTATCATAGAATAATTTTATAAGGATGACACAACTGTCATATGGGTAGCAATCAGAATAGATAAAAAAAAAACTTAAAGAGACTCAGAGGAGTCAGACTCGAAGGAAGTCAGAAATCAAAAGGAAACCAGAACAGGCTTGTGACACTGTGCAGAGATCAAAGAGAGATGCAACAGATGAAAGCATGGACTCTCTCAGATGGAGGGAGCTGATCACAAAATTCCAAAAGTTTCCCATTCATGCATGAAGCCAGGATTAGGAGGGAGTTAATCCCTAATGATATGATCCATTGAATGACAATCTGCAAAAAATATGGATTATCGATCCATGTTCTTCATTGGAAGTAGTAGCCATGATAAGAATCACTTGTTCAGCCTAGCTCTAGAAGAAGTCTTCTTCGAAAAGAAGCCTTGAATATCCTTGGTTGTCCATCTACATTTATGTTCCTATGGCGAAAGGTTGGAGCCTGAGGGAAAGAAGGGAATGTAATCTATAGAAGATTCCATGGACTCCAAAGAGAAACATGAGGAAGAACATGAAGATTCCAAGAAAGAAAGAAAAGTCAGAACAACCAATTGAACCAATTTAAACCCACTAGAAGCACTCGAGTAGAAGGAATGGAAGGAAGTTGTGATGAAGAACAATGTATGTGAGAAATTTTTGAAAAGGACTTAAGAATTGATAGATACAAGGATAGACTCAAGGCTAGAGGGTTCCCCTAGTAGAAGGAAGAATACTACGATGACAACTTGTTCTAGTAACTAGATATACCTCTACCTGAGCCATTATATCTCTTGTAGTATCCATGGGTTGGAGTTTACATCAAATGAATGTAAATAGTATTCTTCTCAATAGATTAATTGAAGAAGAAGCGTGTGTAGGAAAACCTCAAGGTTTTGAGGTATACCAGAAAGAGACCCTTGTATGCAGATGGAAGAAGACCTTGTATGGATTCAAGAAAACTTGGTGTAGAGCCCCTCATATATAGTAGAAGTGTGGTGAAAACTTTCTATGATGGAGGAAGTACATTGAAATGGTTCTTCAGAAGTCTGGGATGATGGATTGAAAATCCATGGCAAACTCCCATGATGACAGATCTGAATAAGTTGAGAGACTATGATCCAGTAGACTCATATCTATATCAACAATTGATTGGCTCGTTAATGTATTTGGAGAATACTCAGTCAAATATTTGTTTTTGTGGGATGTTTACGTTATGATATACAACTGCATGGATTTATCGATTCAGATTGGGCAGGGAGTGTAGATGACAGAAGAAGTGCTACTTGGATATGTTTCAGTCTGAGCTTTGCCATGATGTCATGGGCTAGCAGGAAACAAAATTTTGTTGCACTTAGCACTGCAGAAGCAGAGTATATTGCATCTTGTGATGCTTGTACAGAAGTAGTGTGGATCTGTAAGTTGGTTTCTGGACTGTTTGATCAAGTGTTGGATTCGACTGTGATATATTGTGATAATCAAAGCTGTGTGAAGCTTTCAAAGAACCCGATGTTCCATGACAGGTCGAAGCACATTGAGATCAAGCATTATTTTCTCTCTGTTAAACTATAGAGGGGAGAAGTGGTTCTCCAGTATATCTCCACAGATGAGCAGATAACATATATTTTGGTAAATCCTTTTTCCAAGATGAAAAGTTTGTGTACTTAAGGGACAAGTTGGGGCTCTTGGAGACGACTTCCTTATTAAAAAAGGAAGTGATTAATCCCAAGTTGGGATGGAGCACTGATATGTTATTGATTTATGGATAGTCATTTTCCAGTTCGGAAAATGGTCCAGGTTGGGCAGTTCCTTTCCATTCTGGAAAGTGGTTCGATATTTCTTACGGATAATCCTTTTCCAGTTCGGAAAATGGTCCAGATCAGACAGTCATTTTCATAATGAAAATGGTCTGATAGATTGTTAATGTACCATAGACGGTGATTCCCCTTGTGGCCAATGTGGGGGAATGGTCTAGGATAGTCATTCTTCTTGGAAGTCACTATGAGTAGTGGTCAAGTAGAATGGTCTGCCTCGTCGGGCAATCATTCTTTCGAAGTTCATAGTTGTGAGAAGTTTTGAAGAATGGTTTGTTTTGGAGGTTTGTGCAGGACAGTCATTTCCTTAGGAAATGGTTCGGACATTCATTCCCTAGAGAAAACTCATTCTCTCCAGGTTGCACTGTGATTAGTGTAAGAAAAATGGCCCAGTTAGGTGAATGGTACAGGTTTATCAATTAGGGACAGAGATTCCCTAGGGAAGACTCATTCTCTCCAGGTTGCACTCTAATTAGTGTCGGAGGAATGGCCCAGTTAGGTGAATGGCCCAGGCTCAGAAATCAGGGACAATTATTCTTTTATTCTTGAGAAGAATAGTCCAGATAGCCCATGGCTGATGTTTTTAATTTTTGAGGGTAGATTCTCTTCCATATGTCACATATGTGAGTGGAGGAATGGCCTTGATGACTCAGTTTGTATCATGATATTGTTTATGCAGGTTGATATCAAATGATATGATTGTTGTGGAGATTGTATGTCTCTAGACAATAGTTGTATGCTATTGTGGTGAATGTGATCCATTGATAGTGACTATGTGTCATTGGTTAGTAGTCGTGTTCTACTAGGAGTGGTTGTGTACCATTAGGTAGTAGTTGTATACTACTACGGATAGACACAATTGTGTTCTATTGGATGGAATTATAGCAGCAGTATGCTACTATATCAGTGCCATGGAGACTACCACTAGTGTTGAAGTTGATTTACAGCGAGATGGATAGTCAGTATGCTGGTGGACAGACATTCTCCAGGAGGAGAATGGTCCAGACAGAACAAATTTTTGGTGGGCAGGCATTCTCTTTATGGAGGATTGTCCAGGTTGACAGTTGTGGATGTACCATGGACAACTATTATTCTAGGATGTATGTCTAGATTAGAAGAATGGTTTGTATCCTTGAGTTAACAGTAGTGACGACAATGGAGAGATTGGTACAAGAAATATATTTTCCTTGAGTTCACAGTAGTGGCCAGAGGGAAAATGGTCCAGGACAATCATTCTTCTAGGACGTATGTCCGGATTAGAAGAATAGTCCTTGTATCCCATGGCGTGGCTTCCAACATCTATTGGAACAGTTATTCTTCTAGGACATATGTCTGGATTAGAAGAATGGTCCTTGTATCACTCTGTGGAGTGAGTGACTTATTCAACATCATGCACAATTACTCAGATGGAGTATGGCTTTGAGAGATGATGCAGTTGATGCTATCAGCTGATATTGATACTGATGATGTTTCTCGTGAGTTGATCTACGTGATCATGAGATAGCATGTGTGGCTATGATGATGTTATTGGTTGAATGGTCAATTTGTGCTCAAGACCATTGCCTTTAATACATCCCTAGATAGGAGGGAGTATTGATATTATGATAGTTGCGGGAGGTATTAACCTCTACGTGTAACCTTTGACGAGACTAGAATACTATGGGAAGCAAGAGAAACCCTAAATAGATGTGCAGAAACCCTAGAAGACATGCCAGCTCAATAAAAGAATTAATATTTAAGTGTTAACCTCTAAAAGAAGAAGTCAGCTTGGATAGGTGATAAAGAGCACTAAAAATAAGAGGGAACTAGAGCTCATTTGTCACTCTTACTCTCACAATTGCATAAGACTATTGGTGTGCAAGTTTGGAGAGGGAGTGCATCTACAACAATTGCAACTGGGATTTTGGTTTTTGGTTGGACTTTCTCTTGGTTATGGTATGGACTTTCTGATTGGTCTTTTGTTATTCTTGCTTGGTGCGCTAGCCTTGGAGAAAGGTGTGCTACCTTGGTTGGTTATTGGTCTTCTTCCAAAATTATTTTGTTTGTCAAGTTTAAGGTGCTCGGGGGTGGCCTTTGTGCCTATGGTTGGGTGACAATATTGAGATATTGTCTATGGAAAAACGAGCACATCTCTTTATTTATAACACCGCCAACTCCATCGTATAATCATGTATACAACTAGTAGTTGAGATCAGCATTCAATTATGTGGTATGCTTATGTCCTAGTGTTGAATCATGGATCGAAGTGGTATTTCCATTTCAATTGTATGATGTTCCTAGGTGGTGTCGTTCCGACATTGAGCCTACACACGATGATAAAGGAGAAATTTTCACCTATTATGTGCAAAGGCACTGTAGCGAATCTATATGTGAGTTATTTCCTGCTATGGGCTCCCTTCATCCCTTAGTCAAACTATGTATCCTTGTTGACTACGATGTCGCCTAGTCATGAGTATAGTTGTAGTTATCGTCAAGGCAGAAGGACCCCTCCTGGGACCTCTACCTCCCATATCTCCAATTCAGAGCCCAAAATTATGAGATTGATGCTACAAGCCAGAGTTGTTGCACAAGAATACAAGGAACAAGTACCTCATAACATTCAAGAAGTGATGGAAAATGTGGAAGAGTAATTTTGTCTAGATCGACATAACATTCATGAGTGGGACATTGACACTAATATTGGTGATTGGATTTCGGATCCGGGAAACTCCAAGGCAAGAGATACCAAGTACTGGAGGACTATCGACTTGTATTGGCATATTAAAACCTTTGTGGGAAAGGTTATTCAGGATCAAAAAGAGGACTGGGAGAAAATCCTCACGGAATTGACAAAGGTCAAATAACAACTCCAAGAGATAAGGATTGCTCTCTCAGTTCGCACCCAATGTTGATATTATGGTAGTTGCAGGAGGTATTAACCTCTACTTGTAACCTTTGACAAGACTAGAATATTCCGAGAACCAAGAGAAACCCTAAAACATTGGATAATAACCCTAGAAGACAAGTCAACTCAAGAGAATAATCAATATTGAGTTATTAGTCTCCAGGAAGAGAAGCCAACCCAGTTAGGTCACTTGGAGGACTATAAATAAGAGGGCACTAGAGCTCATTTGTCACTCTCACTCTCACAACTGCATAAGGACTAGTGGTGCGTAAGTTTGGAGAGGGAGTGCAGTTGCATCTGCTGCAACTGTCATCTTGGTTATGGTTTGGACTTTCTGCTTGGTTTCTGGTTATTCTTGCTTGGTGTGCTACCCTTGGAGAAAGGTGCGTTAGCCTTGGTTGGTTATTGGTCTGCTACCGTAATTATTTTTTCTGTCAAGGTTAAGGTGCTCAGGGGTGGCCTTTGTGCCTATGGTTGGGTGACAATATTGTTATATTGTCTATGAAAAAATGAGTACATCCCTTTATTTCTAACAAGTTATGGGCCCACACTATCTTCAAACAGTCTAACCATTGGAAGATAGATTGGGAAGATGTTTTTTAAGCTCGTTATGGCACCATTTACAATTGCAACTAAGTTGTCTGATTATGCAGCTACAACAAACCCTAACCCTTGTGTTAGGGAACTTATGGTGGAGAATTTGACCTAATTCCTTAACATCCTAGTGCGCCCAAGCCTAGCACACCTCTTGGTACTCTCAGCTAGCAAAAACCTCAGGTTTGAATCTTTGGTTAAAGTCAAAGTCAAAGTTTGACTGGTCAAAGTCAAAAGTTGACTTCTCGTCTAATTAATCTTTGTGGTCAAAGTTGAAATTTTAGAGTTTCTATCTTGTTCTAATCATTGAATCTTCAGATTGAGTTTCTAATCTCTTCTTATCAAGATGGTATCTAGTTTCAGATTGGAAGACAAGTTGGACGATGCTACAAGGTTTCAAAGGTATGCACTTGTATATGCTATCTAAGTTATATCATCTAGCAAAACATGAGTGTGTTTGGAGGGAAAGTACTAGAGATCTTTTCCAAGCTATAATCTTGGATTCAATGCATTCAGAAGAACAAGTGCACCCTCCATAGCAGTTAAGGTTTCAAGCTCCAGATTTGATTAAATTGTTAAGCTTCAAATTTGTGTATATCAAAGGTGATAGTTACTACATCACAAATTGTAAAAGCAGTCTTTGAAAGATTCTATTATTGCTAGGTGTAATGAATAATCGAATGCATATGAATATTATTGATATAGATGCTTATTGTACTTATTTGCAAAAATGAACTAAAACCTACTCTAGGAGATATTTCTTGTTCTTGTTCTCAAACTAGATCATCTTACTAATGCTACCAAGAAACTATCCTTCATATGAAAAATGTTGTATCGAAAACATTGTTGGTTTTGTTGTCTCAGATAGGTTATTTCATGAAAGATATCATGAAGATGTCTTTCCAGATGGGCAGCAATCAGAACAGATAGAAACAAACTTAAAGAGACTCAGAGGAGTCAGACTCGAAGGAAGTCAGAAATCAAAAGGAAACCAAAACAGGCTTATGACACTTTGTAGAAAGCAAAGAGAGATGCAGCGGACAAAAGCATGGACTCTCTCAAATGGAAGGAGTTGATCACAGAATTCCAAAAGAAGAGCATGCATATTGCTCATTCATGCATGAAGCTAGGATTAGGAGAGAGCTAATCCCCAACGATATGATCCATTAAATAATCTATGAATACCATGAAGTATATGTCCATGTTCTTCATTGGAAGTAGCAGCCATGATAAGCAGCACGTGTTCAGTTTGACTCTAGAAGAAGTCTTTTTCAAAAAGAAGCCTTGAATATCCTTGGTTGTCCACATACATTTATGTTCCTATGGCGGAAGGTTGGATCCTTTAGGAAAGAAGGGCATGTAATCTGAAGAAGATTCCATGGACTCCAACATTGAAAACAAACATGAGGAAGAACATGAAGATTCCAAGAAAGAAAGAAAAGTCGAAACAACCAATTGAACCAGTTTGAACCCACTAGAAGCAGTCAAGCTGAAGGGATGGAAGGAAGTTGTGATGAAGAACAATGTATGTGAGAAATTAATCATTGATAGATACAAGGTGAGACTCAGGGCTAGAAGGTTCTCCCAATAGGAGGGAGAAGACTACGATGACAACTTGTTCTAGTAACCAGATATACCTCTACCTGAGCCATTATATCTCCTGCAGTATCCATAGGTTGGAGTTTACATCAGATGAATGTAAAGACTGTTCTTCTCAACAGAGTAATTGAAGAAGAAGCGTATGTAGAGAAACCTCAAGATTTTGAGGTATACCAGAAAGAGACCCTTGTAAGAGGGCGCTAGAGCTCACTTGTCACTCTCACAACTTCATAAGGACTAGTGGTGCGCAAGTTTGGAGACAGAGTACAGTTACAACTGGCATCTTGGTTATGGTTTGGACTTTCTGCTTGGTTTCTGGTTATTCTTGCTTGGTGTGCTACCCTTGGAGAAAGGTGCGCTAGCCTTGGTTGGTAATTGCTCTGTTATCAGAATTATTCTGTTTGTCAAGGTTAAGGTGCTCATGGGTGGCCTTTGTGCCTATGGTTGGGTGACAATATTTCTATATTGTCTATGGAAAAACGAGCACATCCCTTTATTTCTAACAAGTTATGTGCCCACACTATCTTCAGACAATCTAACCACTGGAAGATAGATTGGGAAGTTATTTGTTAAGCTTGTTATGGCACCAGTTACAGTTGCAGCTAAGTTTTCTTATTATGCAGCTGCAACAATAATGTATGTTAGTTGGATCAGCAAAGTTAAGCTTGTTGTCCCTAATTTGCAGCAATAGATAAAAGTATATATCAACAAGTAAATGGTACTATAATTGTTCAATAAGTGTTAGAGATCAAGTAGAAAATACAAAAGACTATCTAAACTCAAGATGAAAAGCTAATATTCTAACACAAAAAGATAAAGTTGTTGTAAACACTTGTCTACAACAAATTATATCAGTGTTATGGTTGTAACATTCAATGTATTACAGCAAGAAAATCAGCCATTGAAATCCCCTCAAACTTACCAAAAAGTGCGCTAGACCAAGGAGAGTAAGTGTGCAAACTTTGAGAAAAATCCAATGGTTGATAAGAGAGTTATTCAAGCAAATGAGTTAGGGTTTATGCAGCCATAATGGCTGAAGATACAATTTTGTAACAACAAAAAGTAGCCCCTTGATGGGGACGCCCTAGTGGTTGTGAAGTGCCCAAGGCACAAGAAATACAATCCACTTTGCAAGAAGTAAAAATGACAAAAAATCACGTTTCCCAAGGCAATATTTTATTTCTCCAATGCAATAATAAATGACTAGTGTCTTTACTATTGGGTTAATGGGGTCACGAAGTGAGATTGAAGGTCACCCACAAACACCTAGTGGAAATGAGAAGGTTGGCTCGTGATGAGACCCCCTTTCTCTCAGCCATGCAACTGAGAACCATTACCCTGGTTTGGTGGCCAGATGATAGTAATGCCATACCACTAGATATTTATGGACGTGATAGGTCGGCTCGTGATGAGACCTCCTATCCTTCAACTAACATTTTAAGCATTATTTATTATATTGTGGGTCCCCTTACTCAAAGATAAGCATTTTATTGCTTTCTTGGGTGATCCTTGGGCGAAGCATCTAGAAGGTTTAAACAAGGCTTTTATCTTTTACCCAACATCAACCCCTCTGGGCCTTCAACCCCTTATTCCCATAGAATAAGGGACAACCCCTTCTTGGGTTAATACACCCTAAAATCCCAAGAGATAAGAAAATGGAGGAGAATAATGATGGAAAGTGGTAAGTATGGTCGGGAATGGTATGATGGTTCATTATGAGAGTTCCCAGTAGCAAACCCATTCCCAAAGAAGACTGCTTACTAGGGCACAATGTCAACCACCAAGGGGAAGCAGGGAAAAAGGCATAATGTCCAAGCATATATCATGAAATCTAGAGCAATCTAGGATACAACATAATCAAATGGCTTGAATATTGAAATGATGTTCACCATAATATGGACTTGTACCTCATGGAGCAAGGCCCATTGCCTTTCGGAAGCCAGCTGGTGTGGTGGATGCCATCTACAAACTTGTTCCATCTGTGGTGGTGAGTGGATTTTTCATCTGTGCAAACAATATTGTTGGTCATGTAGTCTATCGACACTCCATATCTGCAACCCGAGGACCTTGAGACATAATCTCCTTAGTTATCCACAAAATAGGAATAACATGCACTCAACTTGGCTTTATAGTATCATAAGTTTTTTTCATTCAAAACTTAGCTCAAACTTTATGGTCTGGTAGTCTCATCCGTTGTTGTTGGTCTGATTGTCCTAATGACAAACCAACAACAAGGTGGTTTTTGTTTAAATTCTCCTTACCGTGTTAATATATAAATAATGGTTTGTTGATAATAAATAAATAGAGGGTCTTTTTATTAGTTTGATTTATAGACATCTATTTAATTTAGCTTAACCATAGTTACATAAATTGTAGTGCAATATGTAAGTTGTAAATATATCTTCCCAACAAAATGACCTCATAATTTTTTATTATATCTCTTAGAATATCCATTTTAGATCTCAAAATTCTCCTAATAGTGTCACAACACCTCTTCTCTCCTTTGTTATTTTGGTTTTGCTGTTTTAATAATTTGTATTTTATGTCTAAAAGAATATTTGCAAGATTATTAACCTCAATTTATATTTCTAGAGTAAAGTTGAGTTGTTATTTGAAGGAGCATCATTTGGAGCTCTTCCTTGTTAAATTTCTGCATTAATTTCCAACAAGAATAGGGTGGATATAGTGAGCATTCAAGTCTTATTTCCATTGTTAATACATAAAAATATAAGCCCTCTAAGATAGACCCTTGACTCCATTGCTCTTGTTGGATTGACACTAATCTCTACTTCCTACCATCACTCTTTCAACTCTTATGAAAAATACAAAATACAAAAACAATTGTTTTACTAAAACTACTCTTGTCACTTTGTGCCTCATTGCTTAACTTTAGTAATCCTACTTAGGAATACCCCACTTGAACTGGAGAAGAGCTGGTATAAAGTGAAAATGATAGGTTGCTTAGGTGACAGCAGTAACCGTCCTTATAGTTCCATCTCAAGTGGCACCTTGTGGATTAGGGTTTTTATCATTAAGTGCAAGTTAAGGAGATTACACTCACAAAAGCCCCCCTTGATATATGAACATTCAATGCATCGTTAACAATTAACATACATTATAAGCCTGAGAAATATTTAGATAGGTCTTAAAATGTTGTACTTGATATGTAAACATTGGGTGCTACATTATCATTCAGCATGCATTCTTAGCATGAGAAGTATTTAGAGAGGTCTTTAACAGTTGTAGTAGGACGTCAATGGGACATTGATTCACTAGTGAGCTTAGAGTGTTTAAGTCAGAATGGATACTTCTCTAACCTGCCATATAAGCCAAAGGAAGTCAATTATTATGGTGTAAACCCCTCTGGGCACATGTTTCTCAAGCACTTCCAAAAAGCTTTAAAAAGAAAATTCAAATCCAAAGGCTTTTTTAAGTCTGGATTGACTCCCTAAGTTTGAAGTTATCAAGTCGTGAGAATATTTGAGGTTTAGAATGTCTCCTTAAGAGAATTGAACATGGAATTTGTATTTGCTACAGTAACATTTTCATTATTATCTAAAAATATATCATTGTAATTTTAAGAACTGAACTCCAATTAAGGATTTCAGGTCGTCACTGCAAGTTTTTGCAGATTTCATCATTGCATAATAGGAAAGACACATGTTTGCATGACAATAGTTCAAATTAATGCATAGAGATTTAAATTTATCCCTCGATATGTAATCAATACAATCTTTTGCACATTTTATTTATTCATATGGGCAGAGAAACATTGTAATATGATATTCATTGTTAACGTCTTATTTGCAACATAAACAAGACAGCGCTCTGAAATCCCCCTTTTATCTGGGAAAATTCATATAGAAACTTCCTAGTGCATGTAATATTGTTCCACATAATCTTGTTAGATGACAACAAATCTAGGAACCAACAAAACATGGGTAAAATAGCAGTTTTCTCCTCTTGAAACTGAGAGACAGTACAGTTGGAGTGTAAACAATATTGCAAAAACCATCCCTCAAATACAACAGAATTGTCAAAACAAGTCAAAAGTCTTTCCAAACACAATGTTTTTACAGTTCCAACTTTCTACAACTCTCAAAATTGATGTTTTTGGATGACAGGTTTTCCGGAATTTTTCTTCAAACACTCGCTGTTTGGAGTACTTATAATGCTCTTCAAGGAACCTCTAAGCAAAAGCAATGAGTCAATGCATCACCAGCATGGCAATTAAGCATCTTCCACTACACCTGTGCATTATGGGGCATGAACGTAATCACATAAGAATTTTTACTTAAATTATTACAAGATAGACGTGTCATGAGAGGTGTGCTATGGTGTGCTTTCATATGCAAAATTTATAAGCGCCATGCTGTCAAAATGGAAGGGTGAGTTACAACTCACTTGGTCTCACTCCTGAAGTTGACTGAGTGTAAGACCAAACATAGTAAGCATCCCGAACATGTTAAATGTAATGAACCCTCTTTCATAATGGTCAATAATGGTGCTGATCCTTTCAAAATAATAATGAATTTATAAAATACCAGTATCAGACATGACCTTCTGAAGCAAGCTTTCTACGTTGATGATGTTCGGCAACTTTGTAATCAACCACCTCCCTAAACAGGTTTGCATCAAGGACACAATCCTTGCTACCATAGACAGCTGCTTGCACACCAGCCATCATCTTTGCAATCTCTCGTCCAGAGAAGCCTTCAGTCTTCCTAGCAGCTTCACGAATTACTTCTTCAGATATATCCTTCAACTCTATCGTTTGTTGTTGCCCACGAAAGAATAATTGCCAACCAGTTTTCTTTTCACCTGATTGTGCAATATATTTTTCCAAGTAAAGTTTTAGCAATTTAAAACGTTCCTCTTCTCCAGGAAGTGGAAATTCAATAACTTCATCAATTCTATCTGTAGCAGCAGCGTCAAGGTCACCAGGTCTGTTTGTTGCAAGAACAAGAACAATATCTCTAGACTGATCTCCAGTTCGGAACAAAAGTGCATTCAGAGCACTTCGCTGAGCTTCGCTCATGTATGTGCTGTTCCGTCTGCATTTTCATAAATTTGGGATTATTATCATAATAAAAACTGCAACCATGAATATAATAAAACACTAAAGCAGATATCCAGTGACAACTTTCACCAAATTTAGTAAAAGATACCTAAACATCATTTTCTATCAAATCATACGGGCTATCATTTTTAAGATCATCGACATTTTGCTAGTTTTGTTTGTTTCAAGAATTTTAGAAAGTTAAGTAGATATAAGCGTACAAATACTGTAATATCAATATGCAATGATCTTTACACATTACCAACCAAGAAAGAAGCATTTCATTTTAATGACATCACAAATTACCTGCCTTGCAGCTTTAGCTTTTGCATTAACAACACCCACATCTACACTATTCTAGTATCTCATAGATGCACCTACCAGAGATTTCAGAACATAAAGCACACAGATAACAAGGCTAACATGAGGCTCCACCAAAACTACCTGTTGCATTTCAATCTGCACATTCATTACTGAAAAGATGACAAAAGAAAAAGAACACATTCCTTTGGAGTTGAACTAACAGAAGTTCGCTTTATTCAAGCTAAGCATTGCTTCTCTTTTCTATGGAATTCTAAGATAGTAGGAAGCAATAAAGCATGCTAAAGGCATGGGAGCATCACCACAATGTTCTTTGATAAGTGTCAATCGCAGGAAATAACAGTTACAATATAAAAATCAGTGTTACAAATAAAACAAAATTATGATCAGAGCAACTTTATTATAACCACTTGTGACTACACAACAATGTACAAATCAATAATACACGTGCACACATACACAGCATCACTCATGAAAAACCACTGCACTTGCGCAATAATGGTCAAAGAAGCTAAATCCTTGCTCTCACTCTTCTTTATGCCTTAAAAAAGCGTTTTGTGTCAAAATCACTCTGCACTTAAGCAAGATGATGCCATAGCAAGTTAGCACTCTTAAACAACTGACGAAACCTTAGGAGATTCAATGTGGGATGTATGCACACATTCTGTAGTAGAAAAGATACAATATAGAACAAGTAAGCAATCTACAAAACTTAACTGCATCAGTTTGTGACATCATTTCTATTCTTTACAACTACATGTAAGAAGCAACAAATTTATTAACATGAAGGAAAATTAAACAAGAATTTTGCTCAACTTGGGACATATTATATACAGCTAATTACATTCATTTGTTTAAAAGAAACATGAAAAGACAAAAAGAAAGAAAAACAGCAAAGGAAGGTCTTACTCGCATAAAAAGGCATCTGCTTCATCAATAAAGAGTAACAAGCCTTTCTTAGACTTTGTAGCCCAATCAAATAGTTGATGAATCTTTGTGACAGCCTCTGAACCTAATGGAGCCACATCTCCACCTGTCATCATCGCATACTCCAAGCCCTGCAGGAATCACATGATCCATTCAAACTAACCTTGAAGTCAAATAACAACGAGATATTTTCTAGACCACAAACTGATTGACATCAAAATTTTCTGATGAAGGTTTACTGTTTCTGGGATTAGAATTTAGTATCCTTGTTAGATTAGCAAAGCTACTTAAGAAGTATATCTTCTGCACCTACAGGAAACCTGACAATCTGTACTAGCAATAGATTGCCTAAAGGTAAAACAAACTATGTTCAAAACCATATTCTAGGGGACTTATTTGAAAAGGTAAGACATTGGACAATATCTTTGATAAGGTTATTTGCCAAAGATCCTGGATACTTCTTGGCTATGCATAAAGAAGCTCTCATATACGTCTGCTTTTCAAGCTCTCATTCCCACAAAATACACTCCACATCTTCCTCGTTAATCTGTTCCATGGATTCATAATGTTTCCATTTGAAAAAAGCATAAAAGTGATGGAGAAAGGAAAATTTCAGCCTCAACAATGCACCCCACATACACACCATAAACCAAAGATTTGTTGATTTTTCTGAGTGTTTTCTCACTTCTGCAATTTATCCCAATCCCGGTTTCAATCACTCCTTATCACTCCAAATGTTTAATGCCCATTCCCAATATTAATGAAATTTGCAGACATCAATATGCATTAAATACTCAAAATGAAATTTGACTGAAACACATGAAATAAATAATCTTTTCAATGGCTGTCTTAAAACTCAGAAATTAAATCAGGAAACACACATTTAATGACACAATGAATTTTGGTCAATTGACCCTGGAAAAACCCCAGTGTGGGGAAAACCAGTGAGAGAGAGGGAGTTCTTCTTATTTCTTCAATTTCTGGAAATTACATATCAGCAAAAATAAAACCAACAGAATGTACTTATCTCTTCCCTCGTTTTCCGTGCTTGAAAATAACTGGAAGAAACCCAAACACAGCCACCTCGAAATCTGTGCACAGACAGTCGTACCGTACAGACTGTCACAGCATTAAATGTTGTACGGACTTCTAGAAAAACGTGCCCAGAATTTGCTGCTGCTGTACAGCGGCCGTACGGTCTGTACGGACCATTAAATGCGCCCTTTTCCTTGGAAAACGTGCTGCTGTACGGCATGTTGCCGTCCTTATGCACACTTGCAGACGTGAGCCAAGTCCTGCTCACTTAGTGTGCCCTCGGAGACACAATGTCTAAATTCCAGCCCACACTGTCACCTTGACTGGAACTTCTTCCTTCTAGGCTTACTCCTAGGGAAGCCAAGGGGGGTAGTC
>ML782115.1:452884-468274 GCA_009831015.1 Picea engelmannii | reverse complement strand
AATTCCTCTTCTTTCCATGGGTATAGACCTCCTCTGTTAGATATAATGGTCATAATTAGGATTTAGAAATTTAGGCATACTTTAGAATCTAGATATAACTTAGATATGATAGTCTTAATTAGGATTTAGGATTTAGGCATGATTTAGACATGTAATAAAGTTTACATAACAAAGTGATGTGATGGTGCTTTAATAAATGTAGTCATTAAAAGACTAGGTATTTGGGAGCTACATAACATACTCCTCTCTCTTCTACTATGTAATGAGACATCGCATCACTCAATAATCAAGCAATCTATTATCTCTCTTATTCTTATGTGCAGTCCTGCCTATGTTCTTGTGTGTGTAAAATCCAACATAGTATCAGAGTCACCATGAAGAGAAGCCAAGGAAGCAGGTGAATGAGCCAAGACACTTATATGATCAGAAAAGGCGTCGAGGGACTGCAAACACTCATCAAGCCGACATTGGGCAGAAGGGCAAGCCAACCTTGGGATGTTTCTCTGCATTTTTGGAAGTTTGGGATGACAAAGTATCAATTTTTGATGACGAATAATATATTTATGAAGTCAAGGATAAAAAAATATTTAAAGAATTCTGGAAAGTGGAAAGAGAATTAGAAAGCATCGATCCCACTGTGGAAAATATTAATGATCACATGATGTTACAGAATAAAGTGTTATTATACTTGTTTGGAGCAGAATCATTGTTGTTTGGAAGTGGAACAGAATTGGCACCAACCGTAGCCTGAGTTTGAGTTTGGTGGGAACACTGTTACAAAGCCTGACAGCTTTCTTACAGGCAGGGTTGAATTTCAGTTACAGAGACGCCAAGAGGGGCCGACCTAGGGTATTACTGATAGGAACTGACCTTGGGGCCAAAATACAGCAAAAGGAGCCAACATGTTTGCCAGACAGTGCTGAGTGTTTGAACCAGCCAGAGAGAAGCCAACCTAAGCACAAAGGGAGCCAACATAACCAAACCGAGACGGCAACAGAGAACAGACCAATCAAGATACCAAGACAAATATTTGTTAAAAGTAACTCTGAATTGTGATTTCAAGCCGTATTTATAACTTTAGAACAGTGAATTTGAATCTGAGATTTATTTCTGAAGAGACTTCAAATTCAATATGTTTCGAGTATTTGCATTTGGATGGAGAGATTTAATCTTGAAGTGTAGTGCCAGAGTGAGAGTCGAGACTGCATTTGTCTTTCAGAACTGAAAACCTAATCTTCCAGAGTGACTGGCAAGTAGCTCTGTATACTATTTTTTGTTTATGAGGTAGTTAGAGGGACAGTGTTTCATGAAGTCTTTAATTTAGTAGGGCCGTTATTAAAATCGGTACAAGCAGTATGGAATTTGGATATACCCGATTGCATTGGTGTGGGAAAGCAGGACTGTGAATCACCTTGTACTAGTAGAGAATTCAGACCTGTTTGGTGTGTTTAAAATTTTGTGACTGGCTGTTCTATCCATATCAAGTTGTAAGGTAATAAGAAGTTTAACAGTAAAAGTTTTACCACAAGGAAACACAGGGTGATTGTGATTTTTGAATATGGGTGCTTACACAGTATTGCCTTGGGAAAGGATGTGAGAAGTACACTAAATGAAGATGTTCAAGTGAGTATGATGCAAGAAATTAGGATGCTGCAGTGCTGATCAGGCTCTCCATGACTGATGATAGGCTGCCTGAAGCGCAAGACGGTGATAATGCTTTCAATATTTTGGGATGTTAAAAAAATGTAGGCATACAAATCTCTGCAGGATCAGTTGTTGAAGATCAATTGAAAACCACTGATAGAAAAGTTGAAGAAGACATGTTCATAACTATGTTAAAAATCCTACCACCTTCGTAAGAAGATTTTGTTGAGACCTTGAATATAAACTCTGGAGATGTTGATCTGACATTTGAGCAATTCAGTAATGAACTTTTGCAGAAGGATAGGTGGAAGAAGCAGTTCAGGAGCAACAATGTGAATGGAGATTCAGAAGTGGCTTTAAAAACATAGTTCAAGGGGAAAGGAAACCATGAAGATGGCAAGCAACAAGAGTGCTGATTCAGATACTCAAAAACCAGGGAGAGCCATTAAGTGCTTTTATTGTGGCAAGCTAGGACATAAGGCCAAGTTTTGTAGGGTAATGGGACGAAAAACATAAGTAAGGGCCTTCTTCCGAAGATCAGTGTCAGAAGAAAGAAAGCCAATGTAGCTGAATCTAAAGAGGAAGAAGAATTTTATGTGTTTCACGCGAGTAGTAAAGGACCAAATGGAAACGAAGCAGACTTGTATACTGATTCAGATGCATCCCAACATTTTTTTAATCGGAAAAATTGGTATATTGATTTTGTTCAGTGTTATCCCCTAGCCTAGGGATAACTAAGGAGATCATGTCTTGAGGCTCACGAGTCACAGGTCCTAGACATGGAGTACCGAGAGCCATACGACTTGAGCATGGCACTGGAGGGCCCCTCTTTTCTTCAGTGCAGTCCACTTATCACCAGCAGCAGTATCCATCACACTAGCCTAGTCCTGAAGTAGCAGTGAGTCTTGCTCAATGAGGTAATGAGTTCGGGTATCATGGTATGTATCACTCTGATTTTTGAAGCACTTGAATATGTTGTATTGAATCCTTCTTCATTTCATGACGTTTGCTTGGAAATTATGCTTTTTTCCTCGTTCATACCTGGAAGGGTGACATGGTGCCCTAGTAAGTTGATTTCCCTTTAGGATGGGTTGCTATTGGGTGGATCTGTGAAAATTCATCGTCCGTTCCCTCCATACTTACCACTTTCCATCTTTATTCCTTTCATCTCCCCTATCCTTGTTTGGGCATTGGGATTGGCTACACTAGGAAGGGTCGTACCTTACCTCGTGGGAAGAAGGGGCTAAAGGCCCAGAGCGTAAAAGTAGTTGGGGCAAGAGTTAAAATCCAATGTTGAAACCTTTGAGATGCTTCGCCCAAGGATCCCTGAGAAAGCAGTGAAAAGCTTCTCAGTAAGAAAAGGGGACCCATAAGATAACATAAACATTCAAGGTATTAGTTGATGGATAGGGGGTCTCATCACGAGTCGGCCTATTATGACCATGGGCATGTAACGGTATGACACTACCACCTATCTGGTCACCAAGCTAGGGTAGTGGCTCTTGGTGGCATAGCCAAGAGAAAGGGGGTCTCATCATGAGCCAACCTTCTCATTTCCGTGAAATGTTTGCGGATAACGTTGTCACCTCTGGTCATCAAGCCAGGACAGTGGCCCTCAACTATTCCCTTGAAGCACAAGAGCAAAAGATAAAAAGAAATAAAGCTAAGAGTAAAAGGCAATGAATGGGCTAGGAAACAATTGCATTTATGACAAGGTGCAGCTCGCCTTCTACAAAGGCACCCACAGGTAAGACTTTACATTTCCCTATTATTACATGCATCCCATACCCAAATATTTACCCCATGCCACCTCATACACTTACATGACTTGGACTAGATCCCACTTGGGGAACATCCCAAACTTAAGAGAGGTTAGCCCAATAGGACACCTTGAGACCTTCTCCAAACCCAACTTGTAAAATTGCATAACGTCTTTGAGCACTTGTCTGGGTTAAAGGGGGTTTGATGCACATGTTTGGGTAATTAAATTATTGGATGTGATTTACATGCTATGATCCCTGTGACTTATGAACCCCTGGAGGGCGTAGTTGTTGTTGTTGCAGGACCTTGCCCGGTGGACATGTACACATGAGGGAATGATTAGCTCAAACCTTCATGGGGGCATAAAGCCCACAGATGGATGTTGAAACCCCAGCCAGGGGTAAAGAAGAGATTGAAGATTTGCACCGGGAGAAAGAAGGGCATTGCCTTTGGAGGCACCTTGGCAGACCTGGACCCAGGGGACCTTGGTCTTCCCACATGGACATTAGCCCTTGAGGGCCCTAGATGTCACCATGATAGCCCTAGACGTCATCCAGAGCTAGGGTTTCAACTTTGGAGGCATTTATGAGCCTGGTGGCACATGTGGGCATCATTTTAGGCCTCTGGAGGCCAAGCGCTCCACTTTCCCAGCTCAACATTCCACATATGGGGATCAACGTCACCCTAGAGGGGCATGGCGTCACCCTTGGAGGTGTTTCTAGATGCAAATTTATTTTAATTATGTCAAAATTGAATTTTTGTTGTAAACTAGCCAAGTCGGCCTTGTTTTTTACTTAAAAGTGAATTAAAGGTCAAAATTTTGTATAAATAAACATAAAGTACTCTCATTTTGACATAATAACTTGTCATTAGAGACGAGGTCTGAAATTTGTGCCCTATTAGGGTTATTGGCTGAAATTGTGAAGCGCCACTCTTGTTTAAGGCTCATTTTTGCAACTTGGATCATTTTTTTAAGTTTTATGGTGATCTTGCATGGTATTCTCATGATTATTCTTGGTGCAAGTAAGTGAAATCTGCATTTTCTCATCTATTGAATGGTTTATTGTATGGTTTTATTTGCTCATACAAGATTATGAAATTGCATKGTGTATTTAATGCTTGAAGTAAGAAACTTAAGTTGCTACTTTCTTACTTTTTATTTGCCAAGCTTTTCACTAAATTGATCTAGTAACCGGTGAAACCCTAGAGCCCTAAATTGCTATCACTCTAAGGGTTTGTACTTGGTTATTGTTGCATAAGTTTTACTCCATAAAAAGACTAAGGAGAGCAAGGCGCTAGGGCCTAGAATTGCCTGCACAGTAGCATTTTGTCTCTTGAGGTCAAAGTCTAGGAGGACTTAAGTTACTACTACTCCTATACTTTTTCCCTCTTAGACTTTTGTGCATCATCGTTAATTTGCAGCCTTAGAAGAAGCTGCCCTCCTTGACTCCATTACCCTTGAAGGCACTAGTCCTCTTCTCTTACTTCTTGACAAGACTCAACTCAAACTCCTTCACTTCATACTCTACTAATTTACTAACCTAGCATAGATTACTAACCATTAAGTAAGTTGTTGCTAATATCACTGTTACAGCCTCTTCTTAGCAGCTTTTTCAAGCCTACTAACTAAGTAAACCAACCCAGAAATTGCACAAGCCAAAGCACAATCACTTTGAGGCTTTAAACTATCCTTGCTACTATTCTAAAGGTGCATTTCTGAAGCTGTTATAAATTACTTTGCTGCTGTTGTAACTGTTGCTACAGCCAAATGTTGCAGCCCTTATCAGCCCATGCTAACTACAAAACTGCCCAGAAACTTGTGCTAGGCAAATTACTATCATTAAGTGCTAAAGGTGTGTGGTATTGCCTTAGAAAAGTACTTTTTTCTGAAGTGGTTTGCTGCTGTTCTAGCTATTGAATTGCTGCTGTTATAAACACTTTGACAGCCCCTTTCAAGTCATTTATTGACTTGTATTTATCTTGAAAATTGTGAGTGACAAAGCATTATCAAGTTTGCAAGACCCTTGTATATTTTCCTTGTCATCATAACTTGCAACTTTCAAGATACATTGCTGCTACTATAATCTCATCTTTATTGTATAATAACTTGTTCTGGCAGCACATAATTTGTTTAAGAAGTCATTTATTATAATTGTTGCTACTAACGTTTGATGTTTCATTGGTAAAGGGCAGGTAAAAACCCACTTTCACTTTCCCTTGTCCCTTTAAACTTTACCCAAGTGACTTCTTCTATTGAGTGACCTAGAGAGAAGGGTGGGTTTTCACCATGTCTTTCTGCCCTTCATCAACCAACTAGGTCCTGGGATGTCTCCTTTGGAGTGAGGTTTTCCTCCTCCTAAAGAGGACGAGGTACCCTATTGGGCTGATAGTGATAGGGTTACCTCCATGTTACGTCAATCTAAGCCTACTTTCCTTTAGGATTTGGGCAAGTATAGATTGCGCGATAACATTCAGGGCAGATCCAACTCTGATAATGATGCTTGAGTCGCGGAAAAGAAGACAGAATTGAAGGCAAGGGAAGTGTGCAAGTTCAGATGAGAGGTAATAGGTTGTTATTTAGGGATGCCTACTATGTCCCTAGTTTGTACTATATAGAGAAATTTACTTTATGTTAGTTGGATTACGAAGCATAGCCCACATTTTGATATTGTCTTCAGCATTAATAGTTGTTTTAGTGCTCACAAAAGGAGCAAAAGGAAGATGTTATGGGAGGTTTTGTTCCAACCAAAATTATCAAAACTGGAACCAAAAACGGCTGAGGATCAGACCGGTACGAAACCAGAACTGGACTGGCACTTGACTTTGAGCCAGATTGTTAACCAGTCACTAGCAAATACATAAAATATGCAAAATTATATATATCCAAACCATTGGCCACCAAATATGTAAAATTTGTCCATTTTAGGGTTTGGGAGGGTGGGTTCTTTTTTTCCCTTAATTTTTTGTTTCCCCCCCTAAAACCATTGTTGGTCCCACCCATCATTTTAAAAACCAAACAAACCAAAACCAGAACCATCCAGTTTGGTTGGTTCAACCCCAAGGCCAATACTGGACAAGACATCGATTTCGTACCAAAGCAGTTAGTTTGGTCCTTGTCCCTACGTCGAATGTGCCCAATGAATGTGCCCTCCACCAAATGTGCCTGGCAAATGTGCCCTCTATCTATCATGTGTCGGTGGCCATCGAATGCCATTAATCGCTAGAATGGTTTCCTCTACACATTAGTCTAGGGATGGAATCTCTCTCATCTGCACAGGTCAATAGAAGGTTAAAGTCACCAAAGTACTCAATGCATTAATCTAACATAGAAACCTTTTTTATATGATGTTATTTTTTTATATATAAATTTATATGCTTTATAACATATCTATTATATGATATAAATATATATTGTTACATAAGTTATGTTTCATGTATATTAATATAAACATATATATTTTATATGTTTATAAAATTTAATATATTTATTATAGGAAGGCATCAGCACCATCGAATGGTTTGGATTTACATTGATGTACATAAATTTATATATTTTTACTAAAATTTTCATATTTTATCTTTTTTAATAAATTGGTTCATTGGTCAATTCTGATCTGGTCCCAGTTCAATCCAAGTCTAACCCTCGGTCAATTCCAACTGTGAATCAGTCTGAACCGTGTTAGCCTTTTGGCTCCCAGTCCTAAGTCTTTAGCCACCTTCATGTGTATCTTGGGATATAGACTTTATCCTAAGTACTTAGTTATGTGTTAGAGTTCACTATTATTTGGTGGTAATGATTATTGTACTATCTATTGTACATAATTATGTGAATATGATGGACTGGCTTCAGGCCTTTTTCGCCAATTTCTTTCTTGGTCTCAATTCTTAATTGTTCATTATATTTCTTCAATTGGTATCAGAGCCTCATATGATCAAAAGATCAAAAGAACAATGTAGGCCTGTTATTAATTCTTTACACATGTTGCCCATATCTGCAAGAGCCAATAATGATGCCTTTCCCTGAGTTTGAGATTATTTGACGAGTGAACTTGGCATTGAAAAAGAGTTTGATGTAAGGAGAAAACAGATAATGTTTATGCAAGGTGAGCATAAATCTGGAGGTATGGATTTTATTCACAGAGTTGATTCTTTACACATGTTGGCCATATCTGCAATATAGCCACTATGATGCCTTTCCCTGAGTTTGAGGTTATTTGAAGCGTGAACTTGGTATTGAACAAGAGTTTGATGCCAGGAGAAAACAAATAATGTTGATGCAAGGTGAGCAAGAATCTTGAGGTTGTTGTTTATTGTAGATTCGGGAGGTATTTCCACAAGAGGCCAAAGTACCAGGCATGTGGGAATATTCATTGGCATCGGTTTAGCCTTTCGTTTCAGTGCAATTGGCCCCGGGATGAGGCTAGGGCCTCATGGGCAAGTTGATGGGCTTTGTGGGCTTATGAAGAGGTTTCACACCCACAAAGAGGATTAAAATATTATAATTAATTGTTGAGTTTAGGAAGGGATCCTAAACTCACTCACTGGACTTGTATATAAAGGAGAGATGTCATTGTGACATTTGACCATTGTGCATAATGGAGTTAGTATATGTGAGAGTGCACTTTTGCTAGGAGCTTGGAAATTTCAGCTAGGGAAATTTTGCAATTGTGAGCCAATCTAGCCTAGAGTTCTTGGTGCTTTATGTTTCTGTTCTAGCCAAGGCTTCTGATTTTCCCAGTCAAGAGAGACCACATGTGTGAGAGGAGGAGAAGCAGCCATACAAGGAGAGAGAGAAAGGCCGCACGTGTGAGCAGATTGTACAGCTCGCATGTCCGAGGAAAACAATACGGACAGGCCACGCTTGTGGTACGGAACAGTCCATACAACCCGCACGTGTGACAGTCGTACAGCAGAGAAGGATAGCCGCACGTGTGAGAGTTTCTACAGGCCGCACATGTGAGTTTCTGGGCAGACACACCAGGTCGTATGACTGGCGTCAGCAGGCTGTACAGTGGCAGCAACTAAGCAGATTTTTTCCAGGTAATTTTGCTAAGGTTATATTTTGCTGATTTTTTTGTTTTGAGGTGGACAAGGTTGTCCTCAGATTTGGTCAAAGTGTGTTGACCAGGAGGGTTGGTTTTGCCCTCAGATTTCCTCAATTTGATAAAGTTTACATAACAGAAATTTGTGTCACAGTTGTGTTGATGATTCTTCTCTGATCTTTTGTCTTTCTGCTGCTTATAATTTCAGTCATAATTTTCAGTGTAAGATTGTTCAGTGATAAAAGCTAGGGTTTCATTGTTAGATCACTAGGAAGAAATTTTCAGATCTGAAAATTAGTCACATGGAGGTGTATGTGAAAATTGACAGAGGTATGGATTTTATTGACAGAGTTGATTGATCATTATAGTTCAATTTCTATAATCCAAAAATGGCATACTACAAATCGAGTGTACATCTTTAAGAGCTTAAATCTGTGTGGCTTGGATAAATCAATCTAGAGATGTTTCTAATGGATATACCAAGTGAAGAATTCTACTAGTTATTCCAACTGTTTAACTAGACAATGATTGAAAATGAGTGCTCATACCCTACGTATGTGCCTTGATTGCTTTGAGAAATCGTTTTTGTATATGGCTGAGTTTGAGTTCGAGGCACTGGGTCGATGGAGATAGCTTATCAAAAATTGTTGAGACCACATTATTGTTGATTTGATGCCCTCTTTTAGCGCCATAAATCAAGATCATTGAACGTTGCTAGTTTTGAGGATATCTATAGGTGATTCGATGTTGAATAGATTGCTTGACTGTTTTCTGAACAGAGATCACTAACTACTGGCAATATACAGTGGTAGAGAATTTCTAGATAAGTTGTGCACTTCAATGGTTCTTTTTTATGCGATTATCAAAGAGCTGCGATTATCAGAGAGCCTTGTCTAGTATTAAAGGTTGTACGGAAGGAAGGTTGGATATTGTTGATGTTTTGTAGCATCAGGAGGTATTCCGAAATTGGCCTTGGTGTCAGGCATGTGGAAATCATTGTTGGCACTCACATTGCATTTTCATTTTGTGAAAACCCCGAGTATATTGAGTTGGGGCTTGGTTGGGGCTTCGCACCCACATGTTAGGACTTCATACCCACATGGAGGAATAAACAATTCTAATTTAATGTTGAGTTTAGAAGGGGTTCCTAAATTCACTCATTAAACTCCTATAAAAGGAGAGGCAATGTGAGGAGACACTTATCACATCTCGTTGTGACATTATGGAGTTGGCATAAGTGAGTGAGCACTTGTGCCATGGAGATTGAGGAAAAAATTTCAGCAAAGGAAATTCTTCACTTTGGCGAATCTGGCCTAGGGTTTCTGGACATTCTTTCTCTATTTTTCAGCCAAGGAGAGGAGGCCACACGTGTGAGAGGAAGACGAGAAACAGACCGAACGTGTGGGTGACGTCAACAGTCCGTACAGTCCCTAAAGGTGACATCAGCAGCTCGTACATATGACATCAGTGGTTCGTACAGGTGACGTTAGCAGTTGTTCAAGTGACGTCAACAGGTTTGCAAGTTGGAACGGTTTTTACGGAATTTTCTGAAAGTTGTAATTTTGTTGGAGGATTGTTTTTGTCCTCAGAAATTCTCAATAAGAAAATTTCACTGAACAAAAAATTGTGTCATGTACGGATGATTTCCCTCTGATCTTTGTGTTTCCGCTGTAATTTTCTGTCATAATTTCAATGTAAAATTATTCAGTGATAACAACCCCAGTTTACTGTTTGAGGTCACTTGGAAGTAATTTTCAGATCTGAAATTGAATGCATTGAATTGCCCCGGAAAATTTGACATGGTGTCAGAGCATAGGCTCTAGAGAGAGAGGGATTCATCTCTTGAGCCACAAGCTGCTGCACATTGGTGTTACTGCAGATCTGTTACTGCAGATTTTTGTTGCAACAGATTTTTTTGTTCTAGGAAGGTCACAATGGTGAGCAGTCTTAGAGTGGAAGGCAGGTTGGATGGGGCCACTAATTTCCGGGCCTGGAAGGCTAGGCTCATTTTCTCTTGGAAGAAGATGATCTCAAAGATTATGTTGAGATGGTGATTTCAGATCCCAACGATCCACAAGAATTGGCAACCCATAGGAAGAGGGAAGTGAAGGCCAAGCAGGTGTTGTTGGATTCTGTGAAGGATCACTTGACTCCTCATATTTCCGAGAGGAAGACAACAAAGGATATGTATGATGCTTTGGTGCGCCTATACCAAAGCGAGAATACAAACCGGAAGTTGATTTTGAGGCACCAACTTCAATCTGTTGAGATGTCCAAATCAAATACAGTTGCTAGCTACCACATGAGCATCACTCATATTCGTGATCAACTTGTAGCCTATGGTGAGGTAGTTGATGACATAGAGTTGGTGAATGTGACATTGAATGGTCTTCTCGAGTCTTGGGAACCATTTGTGAAAGGGATTTGTGCACGAGAGAAGTTGCCACCATTTGACAGACTATGGATCGATTGCATCTAGGAGGAGGCTTGAATAGAATCCAAGGATGGAAAACAGAGAGGTATCGATGATGAGAACCTGGCCCTAGTTGCTCACACTAGGAAGGGAAGAAGAAACGGTTCCCCAAGGAGAGAGGCATCTCTAGAATAAAGGAAGAAGATGGACCTTAGCAAGGTCAAGTGTTTTTCCTGTCATACACTATGCTTCATAGTGTCTGCAGCGCAAGAAAGGGAAAGGAAAGCAGCAGGCATCATCAACAAAAGTGGATGAGGTTGCAGATAGGCTTCAAAGGGAGTTCTTATTAGTTTCCACCCTTTCAGGTACAGTTTCCAGTAATGGGACTTGGTTTTGGGATAGTGGAGCCACATGTCATATGAGAGGAGCACAGGATTTGTTCGAGAGCTTCACAGAGTCTGACTCAAATTAGTATGTGGAACATGGTATGGGTAACAAAAGCATGCAGTGCAGGGATCTGGAATAGTGTCATTCCGGATGGAGTCAGGAGATGTGTTGAGAGTGGAAAATGTGTTATGGGTGCCAAAACTCAGGAGGAGTGTGCTCTCAGTCTTAGAGATTGAGAAGAAGGGCTATGTGGTATTATTTTGGAATGGACAAGCATTGTTCATGCCCAGAAGGTCTAGCTCAAACAAAGCAGTGGTTCTTGGAGTTAGAGAGAGCAATTTCTACAGGCTAAAGGGCCAGCCTATGTGATCTATGGCAAGCAACAAAGTGACAATGAACAAGGAGCAGGTAGCTTCAAAGGTTGTGCAGACTCAGAGGGAGTCAGCAGGCTCAGAGGGAGAGTCAGTCGTTTAGAGGGAGTCAACCTTCAGGTTCAAGTGGGAGAGAGGACTCTTCCATGACTGTCAAGAAGGTGTCATGGGTTGAGATGGCCAGGTAGGATGCTCAGAAGCAGGAGGTTTCTAGGAGCAAGGTGTATTCCCAGAAG
Source organism: Picea engelmannii (assembly GCA_009831015.1). Taxonomy (NCBI): domain Eukaryota; kingdom Viridiplantae; phylum Streptophyta; class Pinopsida; order Pinales; family Pinaceae; genus Picea; species Picea engelmannii. The sequence continues at coordinate 456,420 of ML782115.1, read as the reverse complement.
GGTCCATGTCATTCAACGGAAATTTCTTTTGTGTCAGAGGGAGCAGTTGTGGTAGCAAATCTAGTGTGGGAGACAGAGCCACTTCCAATATGGGAGACAAATCTACTTCCAGGTGATGGTGGATGGAATACCTCCCTTGCTAAGAGGGAGTGTTGATGTTTTGTAGAATTGGGAGGTATTCCCACATTGGCCTTGATGTCGAGCATGTGGGAATCATTGTTGGCACTCACACTGCATTTTTCATTTTTTGAAAACCCCTTGTCTATTGAGTTGGGGCTTGGTTGGGGCTTCACACCTACATGGAGGAATAAACAATTCTACTTTAATGTTAAGTTTAGAAGGGGTTCTTGTTAACCCCTAGATTTTCACCCACGAAAATCTTGAGGGTTAAGAACCAACATGCATTCCTTTGACTAGCATTTTGAGATTCTCCCAGAGTTTAGCACTTATGGTTAGCAGAAGTTGCCACCATAAGTATATGATCGATACATGGTTGTTTGGTTCAGAGTTAGATTTGACTTGGTTCCCATGCATTTTGAGAGAGATGTCAACATACAACAGGCGTTGCTACTTTTTAGGAGACAGTTTGAGTGGGTCTCTTGACATTTTGGAGCAGTTATGAACATACAGGGAGAGTCCTTGCATGATTCTAGGCCCAATAGAGAAGGGGATACTGGTTGGTTACAGTGAGGTCTCCAAGGCCTACCGCATCTTTGTGTCAGCGCAAAGGAGGATTGTGGTAAGCAGGGAAGTGCAGTTCGAGGAGGAGCGAGCCTTGAGGCGATCTAGAGATATGCCAGTGCAGGTAGAGGACCAACAGGGACAGGACTCAAAGCAGAAGGTTGAGGAGGTACAGAATACTGAGTCACAGGCACAGGGTACAGGTACAGGTACTAGGGTTGAGAGGGAGACTAGTGGATAGGACAGTCAGAAGATTGGTGAGGAGGATGAGCAGCATGAGGTTGTTCCACAGGAGATTGAGCCTAGGCCACAACTTAAGTGGTACAAGTCCACAGTTAGTGATTCTAGACAGGTAGCACCTCTAGAGAGATCTTTTAGACAAAGTAAACCATCGCAGAGACTTGAGTATATGGAACTCATGACAAAGCTTATAGATGTTAAGCCTTCCACTTATGAGCAAGTTGCACAACATGGAGTGTGGCAGAAGACCATGATAGAGGAGTATGTCTCCATTATGAAAAACGATGTATGAGAGGTGGTGCCCAAGCCAGAGGGAAATTGCGTGGTTGGATCAAGATGGATCTATTAAGTCAAGCATGCAACAGATGGAAGCGTGGAGAAGTATAAGGCATGCTTCATAGCCAAGGGGTTTGCACAGAAAGAGAGAGTTGATTACGAGGAGACTTCCGCCCCGGAGGCTAGATATTCCTCCATCTAAGCAGTTATGTCATTAGCAGCAAAGATGGGCTAGCGTGTTCATCAAATAAATGTGAAGACTTCCTTCCTCAACAAAGTTATTGAGAAAGAAGTTTATATTGAGCAGCCTGAAGGTTCTGAGGTTGGAGATAGGGAGATGCATGTTTGTAGGTTGAGACGAGCCTTGTATGGGCTCCAGAAGGCACCTCGGGCGTGGTACTCGAGGATCGACAGTTATTTGAGAGAGATGGGATTCCAACAAAGTGAGACTGATTTGAACCTCTATTTTCTAGCAGGTGAGGTGCCTCTCATACTGGTACTTTATGTTGATGATCTCTTTCTTGCTGGAGATGAGCAGTTGATTGCAGACTACAAGACTAACCTTGCAGCAGAGTTCTAGATGAAAGACCTTGGTTTGATGCATTACTTCCTTCGTCTAGAGGTTTGGCAGCAGGATGGGCACTTCTTCTTGGGACAGGGGAAGTATACTGTGGAGATCTTGCGCAGATTCAAGATGACAGATTGCAGGCCCATGTCCACACCTCTAGTGACGAATTGGAGGAAGATTGATGTATCTAGTTCTGAGATACTAGACCCCACCATCTATCGTCATCTTATTGGATCGCTCATGTATCTGGTCAATACTAGGCCAGATATTAGCTTTGCAGTTAACTCTTTGAGTCAATTCATGGTGGACCCTCAGAGAGTACATTAGATAGCTGTGAAGCATGTGCTTCGCTACTTGAGAGGTACAGTGGAGTACGGGTTATTGTAGAGCGCAATGGTGGAGTGAGATTGGCAGGTTTTACAAATGTTGATTGGGCAAGATGCGCAAAGGACAAAAAGAGCACTTCAGGGTGTTTCTTCAGCATTGGATCGGGTATTATATCCTGGTTCAACAGGAAGCAGAGATCAGTGGCATTAAGCTCTGCTGAGGCAGAGTACATGGCAGCTAGTTTGGCAGCATGTGAGGCATTGTGGTTGAGGAAGTCGTTCGTGGGACTGTTCGGCAAGGAGTTAGAGGCTACTGTGATACATTGTGATAATCATAGTTGCATTAGGCTCTCCGAGAATCCCGTGTTTCGTGATCGTAGCAAGCATATAGACATCCGCTATCACTTCATACGAGATTGTGTACAGCGGGGAGTTGCGAGGCTCCAATACATACAGACAGATGATCAGATGGTAGATATATTCACCAAGGCACTTTGCAAACAAAAGTTTATGAAGTTCAGAGATAAGATGGGGTTGGTTCAGAATCCCTTCCTCGTTAAGAGGGAGTGTTGAGAAGTATAACTCATAAGGTCTTCTCCACGCATGGCATCCTATCATGGGTGGACGACAATGAAACTAGTCATGTTGATAAATTAATCTCTTTCCTATAGTTTTACTTGGGAAAATTTACATTAAATGTGTTATATTTTAATGTTGACTTAATGAGCACTTTTTTTAAAGTTAAAAGTGAAAATAAGTTAAGTGATGGTCTTTTAATCTTTGCCATCCATCTCATTGAGAGAGAGGGTTGATCTCAACCCTTGATCTCTTTGGAGATGGGGTTTTCACTTGCTCATTGAGATAAAAGAAATGGACTTGGTGGTTGGGGCACATTATTCACTTGACAGAGGGAGAGTTTCAGCAAGAGGAGGAGATTCACTTGAGGGTTTGTTGGAGAAGAGTTGCAGAGAAGATGGAGGAGAGTTCTAGCAGGTGGATCGACTAGTTTTCTCAGCCATTTGCATATGTCATACTATAGATCTGAGAGAGTCGCACGTGTGACGCAGAGACAATGAAGTTGGGTCGTACGATTTGCGCAGAGGCTCGTTTACTAGGCCGATTTTGTGTTGTTGGGTTTGATTTGGTTTAGAGAGGGTCATACAGGGACTCTGAAGAATTTTCGAAGGGGTTTCCTCATCCATTGTTGTAACTCGATCTGCTTTGTAAGAGATCTCTATATTTTTTGCTGCAATAATAAACTCCATGAACTGAAGAACGGGTTTTCCCATATTGGGTTTTTCTCGGGGTTATTTTACCCAAAAAATATGGTGTTTCTCATGTGATGTGATTGTTGTTGCTCTCTACAGTGATTGTTGTGCATTTTATTTTCTGTGAAGAAAACCTAGTTGTAACTGTAAATTAGCAATTTCAGAAATTTAAATGTG
>ML782115.1:424588-435540 GCA_009831015.1 Picea engelmannii | reverse complement strand
TGGTTTCCTCCAGAAATCCACAAAACAACAGAACATCAATTCTCCTCCTCCTCTGGAAACTCTCTCAACATCAAATCATAACATAATGAGGAATTAAGTCGAATTCCTCCCTTTATACTCTTCCCGATCTAATTCACCGTTGACATCACTTAAGCTAGGCGTTTTTCCTCCTAAGGTGAGTAATTAATTAATTAAGTCTCCCCCTCAACACCTTTTCATTCTATTTCTCCATTGACTTTAGCTTAAGTGACTTTTCTATTGCTTTTTGGCTTAATTCATCGTTTAGCCACTAAATCACTCCTTATTTTTCCTCATGTTCCATGTTTGTGCCTGACTATAGTCTACGGGAACAAATAGACTACTAAGTCACTCCATGTTGACCTACTCTTGGGAACGGGACATCACAGTCCTCCCTTCCCGAGATTGCTTGTCCTCAAGCAACATCAATCTTGAGTGCTGCAAAATGTGCTCTCTCTCCCATGTGGCATCCTCCACTGGAAGTCCCATCCATCTAACCAAGCACTCCCTGATGACCCTACTCCTCAATCTGCGCTCTCTTTGCTCGAGCACCTCCTCTGGCACTAGCTCCAACTGCCCCTCCTCATCCAATGGTGGAAGCTCCTCTGATGTGTTGATGATTGTCCCATCGCCTTCTTGAGGCAAGATACGTGAAACACGTTATGAATCTTGCTCCCCTCTGGAAGATCTAGCTCATAAGCAACCTCGCCTACCCGACGCATGATCCTGTAAGGTCCATAAAATCTGGGCTTGAGCTTCTTGGCCCCACTCTTCTTCAAAGATGATTGTATGTAAGGTTGGAGTCTCAAGAAAACCAAATCCCCAACCTCAAAGCTACGCTCTATCCTATGTTTGTTCGCACTCATCTTTTGTCGATTTTGTGTTGTCTGCAGGTTCTCTTTTAGCAACTTGAGAATCTCCTGACTCTCGATGATCCAATCCTTGGCTTTGGGAGCTCTGCTCTCCCCAAAAACCAATTCTAACAAAGTGGGAGCATCATAACCGTACAATGCTCGGAAGGATGTCATGCCAATGGACATGTGGAAAGTGGTGTTGTAGCAATGCTCTCCTAGATGTAGCCATCTGACCCATGTTCTCTGCAGTCCACCCACATAGTTCCTCAAATACCCCTCAACCCACTTGTTGACTATCTCGGTCTGCCCATCTGTCTGAGGGTGATAGCTGGTGTTGGGTGTCAAATCTGTCCCCACCAATCTAAACAACTACCTCGAGAATGTCCCAATACACCGACTGTCCCTGTCACTGATGATGTTCCTCGGCAACCCATGAAGTCTGAAGACCTCCTTGAAGAATAACTCGGCTACCTGAACTGCGTTGTTCTCTGTCGGTATGGAATAGAAGTGCGCAAACTTGGTCAATCTGTAGACCACTACATAGATGCAGTCCTTACCCTGGACCTTGGGTAGGCTTGTGATGAAGTCCATCGATATACTCTCCCATTTCTGCTCTGAAATGGGAAGTGGCTGATGTAGCCCCGTTGGAAGCATATGCTCTGACTTGCTCTGCTGACAAGTCTCACACTCACTGATGTATCTCATAACGTCCTGTTTGAGGCCCTTCCATGAGAACCTCTCTCTGATTTGCCTGTAGGTTTTGAAAAACCCTTAATGGCCTACCAGTGGTGAATCGTGAACTGTCGCAAGGATCTTCTTCTTGAGTCCCGAATCTGGCACTAAGTAGACTATGTCCTTGTAGAATATGACATCGTCAATGACTCGGTACCTGTCATCCTGAACCTGTCCATCCAAGACCTCACAAGCGAACTTGTTCTTGGAATATTCCACTAACAAGTGGGATTTCCAATCTGCTGAAATCTCCATCAAAGAACATGCCACAGATCTCCTAGATAGTGCATCGGCCACAATGTTCTTCTTCCCTTTGACATACTCTATGTCGAAGTTGAAGGCCTACACCTTCGTCACCCATTTTTGTTGGTGCTCACTGAGGTCCTTCTGCTCAAGGAAATACTTTAAGCTGTTGTAATCTGTTTTGACCACAAATTTGTTGCCCACCAAATATTGTCTAAATTTGGTCAAGGCATGCATGATTGCCAGCATGTCCTTGTCATAAATGGAGTACAACCTCTCGGGTTGGCTAAGCTTCATGCTCTCAAACACAATGGGATGTCTTCCCTGCATCAAAACTGCCTCGATACCCTCGTCGGACGCATCACACTCTAATACAAACGGCAAAGTGAACTTTGGTAATGCTAACACTGGATAGGTGCCCATGACTTTCTTCATGTGATCAAAGGCTTTCTGTGACTCATTGGTCCAGATGAAAGCCCCATGTCGGATGAGATCTGTAAGTGGTGCTCCAAGCTAAGAAAAACCCCTGACAAACCGCCTGTAATAGTTGCATAGCCCAAAGAAGCTCCTCAACTCTGACACATTCTTGGGTGTTGGCCGATAAGATGCTCAGCATCTTTACTTCATCGCATATGATAAATCTAAAACAGGAACATGCATAACAATCTACTCAACGCATCCAAGAAGTGAGCAGCCAATGGATACGTGGATGGATTAGGCACCAGTTTGTTTTAACAATTTTTCCTAGAATCTAGGGAATTGGCGCTCTGTACAGAGCTATTTTTAGCCAAGTATTTTTGTATATATATATGTGTGCTCGCTTGAGCAAAGACGATTAGTATGTGAGACATATCAACATTAAGCTGAGCATATACTATGTTGAACTTCTAAATTTCCGATATACATAGCTATATTTTTTGTTGTACATGATCGTTTTCTGCTAGTAATTAGTGAAGTGCGAATACGGGAGTATCGTGAGCAAGGGCCCACTCACAGGTACAGTTCGTACTATTCATTTTTTGTTTATATCTTTTGTTGTTGGTTAAATTTATGTATGCTAGTTAGATATATATATGCTAATCAGATTTACGTAGGATTGCTAGTTTCTGAAATTTTATAGTTTGTTGAGGAATGGTTGTATGCTACATAATGGCCCTGAATATTGTTGAGTAATGACAATCAAAGATTATTAGGGTGAATAGATTTCAGCCAGCATCTAAAATCAGATCTGTTGTTATCCTAACACCTTATGGTTAAACTCTAGATATGTGTAAATAAATCTGGGTATATATAACAAGGTCTAGGTAAAAGAATCTACCATCATAATAAACTTTGGCATCATCCACAGAGCTGAGGGCAGGGATCATTAAGTACGTTACCCTTGCTGTTGCAACATCATAATTTCTGAGTTTCATAGACTTTAGTATTTCCTTTTTATACATAGGCACAATTGCTACAGAATCACGGTGCTCATACATCCCAGTTAAGCGAATATTCAAAGATTAAGTTTATGATCTTTCAGAGGACTTAGCCTTCAGAAATACCACAACATGACTGAAAGGATCAAGGGATTGTGACTCATTTCTTTCGTAATCATAGTTATAGTATGCTAGTTCTCTTTTCCGTGTAAATTGCACAGAGTGCCTCGTAAGCACACAATGAGCCCTGGATTGACAAATGAATGAAAGAGCGTAATCTGATATTAAATAATTAAGAGTTATATTTTTACCTCGTCAATATGCTACCTCCCCATGCCTAAATATCCTCTCGATCCTCTTGGTCGAAACTGTCTGGGGTGCCCCAGTCGACATGCCCCTCAGAACGATACTCTTCCCGTCGTTGTCCCTGAACCCCATCTCCAAGGTTTGGTAGTTAGTGGTGATTTTGCCCAATGTGATCAACCACTGGACTCCCAATACCACATCTGTGTCTGATAGGTCAACTACATAAAATGTGTCTCTCACTGTGTAGTTACCTAACTTCATCTCTAAGTCTGGGACTCTGTCAAGACACTCCACTATATGGCCATCTGCTACTGCAACATCGAATCCCTCAACCTCCTCTATTTGAAGTGCCCGCCTCGATACCAATGAAGCATCAATGAAGTTGTGGGTGGCCCCACCATCGATTAGGGCGATTGCATGTTGTCCCTGAATAGTCCCTATGATCTGAAGGGTGTCATACCTGGGAACACCAGAAAGAGTCGTTATGACTCCTCCCTTTGTTGGTTTACGTCTGTTAGCCTGCTCAGGAGGCTGTGGTGCTACCGGTGGGTGGGTCTCTGCTGGTGTCGGTGATCTCCGTGGAGGCTTCTCCTCTGAGCTAGTGGATCTGATGTCATGCTCCTCACTATCCACACTGTTTGTTGCCACCTCAATATAATGGATCTCTCCCTTGCCCATGCACTTGTGTCCTGGAACCCAAGGGTCTCTGCAAGAGAAGCATAGCTTCTTCCTCATCAACTCTCGTCTGGTGTCATTGTCCAACTTGGGCTTACCCTTCCATTCCCTTTGAGGTTTTCTCTAATCCTTGTCTCTCTATGGTACAAAGGGTTTGGTGACGAGGTTGGGTTTCAGTGTTGAGTCCCCCATGTCTCTCGTGCACACAATGGCCTCCTGTAGGATGTGAGGCTTGAAATCCTTAACCCAACCCCTCAATGGCTCCGTCAATGCCTCAGTGAACAACATCACCAGTCTGTGCTCTGATATATCAGATACGGCCACTTCCTTCCGCAATAACTCTGTGATGAAGGTCTCGATTGATCCTATCTGTCGCAACTACGTAAGGTCCCTGAAATGGAGCCCTAGATCTCTCCTGTCAAATCTCTCCATCAATCTCTCAGTGAACTCCAAGTATGAAATAATGTGGTTGTGACCCAAGGTCATTATCCCATGATACCACCACTCGTCAGCTTCCCCATCCAAGTGCAAAGTGGCGAAACAGATAGCCTCTGACTCTGTCATCGAGTTAAGCTCGAAGTATGTGTCAAGCTTCTGTACCCATGCCTAAGCTAAGCATATCGATGATCCGTCGAAAGTAGGGATGTTCATCTTTCCCACTTTCTTGATGAAATCCATGATGTGAGTTTGCCCATTGCCCCTTTGTGCCTCCCAGGGTCTGTTTCGATACCTAATCGAACAATAGTCTAGCAAACTCATTTTTGCATGGAACTCTGGTCCTAGTGCCAAGTAGTCTCTCATGTACTCTCCGAATGGATCCTGTGGCACTACCTATCCCTGACCTGGGTGTCCTCCCGCATGCCTTGGCTATCCAACGACTATCCTCCTTGGAACTATGGATATAAGGGTCGGGGAATCCTTCCAGACGAAGTATAGGCTCGAATAGGTGAAGGGTGTGCACTCACTCCACCCTGAGATCCACTGGAGCCACTGGCCCCACCTCCTTGATGTCCTCCTGAACCACTCGCTCCTCCTACTGCATTGGCACCTATAGTGCTCATGCTATGATGGATCATCTGTGTACCGATGGCCATATGTGCTATGGCGTTCATAATGTCTCATTATCCTCTGGCTAGGTCATTAAAGATGGCATGCGTACTGTCTGGTTGTGTCTCAGGGCCTTTCCCCCTACTCTCTGGAGTCTCTCGCCTGTCACCCATACTCCTCTCTATCTTTGCCTCTGTGTCAGAGCTTATATGCTCTGTGTCCTCTAACTATGGCTCTGTGTCAGACTGAGTGTGGAAGGGAGTGTAGTCCCTTATGTTCATGTCTCTCTGGTCTCTGCTATGACCTCTGCGGTACTGAATGTACTCGTCCCCAATATGTCCTTCGGCCCTCTGGGTATTCTTCACCTGTTCCCGGAATCATGGGGTCATGAGAAGTACTTTCTTCACAGTCTGGCAGGAAGAAAGCTTCGATACCACTGTAATGTTCCTAACTCGGTTAATCTAGGAAACACTGCTAAACTGACAAATCCACTGTCTGATCTAATACTCTGGGGGTTTTTGGATGCGTTTGAATTAATGTTTTAACATGCTTGGTGATTTTTGCATGTGTGTTTCATTCAATTAATGTTTAAGTAGAATACATGTTGCATATAGAATAAGGAACAAACACCATCTCATTCATATGTATTATGAGGGAAAAAGCAGGAAATACAATGACATGTTGAAAGCAGATAAAAATCGCCAGCTAGATCTCGTGGATCGTCACTAGAATACAAGCAACTAATACAAAATAGCCGTGATCAGAAGATGAAGGCAGATCTGTGCATGCACGAATAGATCGGCAAAAGATGCAGTTCCAGAAACTCACGGCAACTGCTACAAACTCTGGAAAACTCACCCTGGTGGCTATACTCGACCGAATCGCCTGGAAACAGTCCCAAACTGAGGGCCCTAGTCTCTAGGTTACTTCTGATGACAAACGGACTGACAATCAAACCCCGAAAGCTCTGGATGTCATCCCCTGGGGGCTTGCACACCTCTTGGGCTCTATGAGTGCACCCTAGTGATTCCACCGACGGAATCGGCTACTATATATCTCGAAATGTGCGCCCTGGCCAATGTTGTACTAGGTCGGAAGGGTTTTCTTGGATCTGATCCGGAACTCCCTCTGGAACCCCAAATGTCCCTCCTCAAGAGTTGCGCACTTTCTGCCTGTCTATTGCGCACTAAGAGATTCCACCGTCAGAATGTGATGACAAGTGGCTCAAAAGATGTGCCCTGGCTAGTCCTCAACTGGGTCAGGAGGAATCTGCAAGATAATCCCTAGTCTCATGCAGCTACACATAAACCCTCTCTAACCCTTGTGCCCTCACTGGTTGAGCTGCGCAATCACTGCAAACTGGATACTCCTTAATAGCACAGTGAAATACCTTGATGGTATCACCGATAGGCTAAAGTGTGTCTCTAAACACCGAAACCGATCAAGGTCTTGGTTTTCTCCAGAAATCCACAAAACAACAAAAGGTCGATTCTTCTCCTCCTCTGGAAATTCTCTCAACATCAAATCATAACATAATGAGGAATTAGGTCGAATTCCTCCCTTTATACTCTTCCCGATCTAATTCTCCATTGACATCACTTAAGCTAGGCACTTTTCCTCCTAAGGTGAGAAATTAATTAATTAAGTCTCCCCCTCAACACCTTTTCATTCTATTTCTCCGTTGACTTTAACTTAAGTGACTTTTCCTATGCTTTTTGCTTTGTTGACCGCCTATCCAACTAGGGGGTCAACTCCATGTGCCATGAAGAGATGCATCATCAGATGCTCATTTGTCGAAGACTATTTGGTTCTACAAGGCATTTTTGACCCCAACACTTCTTTTTGTAACTGGAATTCCCGCACCCCTGCGTGGGTCAATAATGTAATAGGTCTGCATGTGTCATAGTTAGGTCAATTACCTTGGGATCGGTTCATTGGGAGAGTTCCTTTCACCAAGGGTTTTTTATCCTCAGGACATCAATTGGGCTTTTCAGCCTTATTGATTTCCCTTGAGTTTTTCCCTCACACTTGCAATAATTCCTCCAAAGTGGTGAAGGGCATTCTAATGGGCTTATCTTCTGGTAACTATTGTTAGGAAATGATGTAAATGACCATGCAAGACATCTTAGAAAGTTTCGCGGAATTCCATTGAGTCTATATTAGTTTTTTTTAATTAATTAATTTTTAATTCAATTTCCCTAAGTTTGGAGGTTTAATTATTTAATTAATTAATTATTTTTGAGCAAAAATTGTAAAAACTAGGTCCTTGGGCTTTTTATAGGGGTATTTGTGCTCAAAAGAAATGGAATGAGACCCCCTACACCCATGGACCAAGTTTCAGCTCAGTCGGACAACTTCTGTTATGGGTTTGTTCCCCAAGAGTGTCAGTCAGTCAAAAACAACAATTTTAATTGCTAAGTCTTGACATAGCAAAAATGTAAAAATTGTAATAATGACTTAAAAGAATGGTAAAAGGTGGATAAAGATTGAGAGAGGTTACCTAGCCATTTCCTAACCCACCCAACTTGTTCTAACCTTTTCCTAACCCCTCACCCACCTCACTCACTCAACCCTCACACCCCCTAGGGGAAGCTACGCCCCCCTTGTGAGTGAAACGTTGCAACTTGATTTTAGAGAGGTGGTGGACCCCTCTCACTTGTGGTTTACCTTTCTCTACCCTCCACATCACCCTTTGGCTCATCCCCACTCCATTCCCCTCATTTATTGCATCCATTTCCTTGCCTCTCCCCCAAGTGGTGCACCCTCCTAGAGAAGTTACACCCTCCCTTCATTGGAGAAAATTCTAGAAAATATTTAAAATATTTTGGGGCCTCCTCTCTCTTATGGCACGCATCCCCTAGCCTCCCACTACCTTTTGTGTGATCCCAACACCCTACCACTCATCCACACCCTAGATCTACCTCTCAAACCCTAGATGGTGCTCCATACCCTTGGGATTCCCTCTTGTGCTTGGTGGTGGACACTTGGCATTGATCCAAGAGGGGTGAGTTTGCCTCTCCAAGTATAAAAGGAACCCCTCTCACCCTCTTTTCCTCACCATATCTTGAGCTATTGTTATGCTACTTGATTTTCCACTCTCTCTCTCTCTTTCTTGTCCATCTTCCATTCTTTGGCTCTTAGGGTTTTGGAGCAAGTATTTCTCCAAGATCCATTTTTGAGTAATAATAAAGGAGAAACTTTGGAGGATCATTGGAAGAGCAACAAGTATTTTTGTTCTTGCTACATGTGAGGTAAACTTATATGTGTTTGATTTGATTTATGCATAGCCTAGATCTTGGGTAAAGTGTTACTTGGGTAGATCTAACAATGAGCGTTCTTGTATATCTATATATATGTGGGTTTGCTAGAGAGTGTGCAAGTATTTCATCTTATTAGCACATTCAGCCATATTATCTTTGTATGCATATGATCTTGTCAAGTGTTGCAGGTTTGGCTTCAAGAGCTTTATTGGGATTGCCTCAAGGAAGAGTCCTCCCTTAGAGCACATATAAACTCCATATGTCTCATCATTGCTCATTCTTTCACTTGCTTATCATTCCATATGTATTTCATCTAGCTTAACATAGTTTTATGGTCACTTTAATCATATTTTATCTTGAGTTTTAAAGGAGAAAAATTTCTGCCCTAAAAACAGAAATTTTTCTTCACATTGTTGGTTGTGTGTAGATTTTCCAGCAAGCATAGCTTGCTGGTTTTTTGCAGGTTTGCAGCAGGTTGAGGGGGTTAAGTTGCCCTAAAATAGCCACACAACACTCCAAGACCCTTCTCTTCAAGTGGGTAACTATTCTCAACCCTTCTTTGTCATTTTTAGGCTTCTTGTACATAGATCTAGTCAATTTTATTGATTTTAGTAGCTCATTGGCTTGGGAGAAGGATTGGTACGGCCTCCTCCCAAGTGTGAGCTTAGGGTAGCTTAGGGCAAGTGCAAATCTTTCTTTCTTCAATTTTTGAGCACTTCCTTAAACTAGGACGTGGGGTTTGGTTGGCATTAGTCATTCTCCAAGCTAGGACATGGGTATAGCTAGTGGCTTGTTGATAAGTTTTAGTTGCTTGCTTCTCCTTACTCTCTCTCTCAAAGTAATCTCTAAGTTGCCTACACCTTGGGAGAGTAATACCCAATATCATAAGGCTAGGATAAGTAAAGTGATTTGATCTTTTCTAATGCTTAATGGTTAAAACTTTCTAGATCTAGATCTCTCACATACTAATCCTTGGCTTAAGCCCTTGAGGCATAATCAACTTTCTACTTGCATGCATAGGTTATTTTAAGATCTATCTCATTTTACATGCCTAAATCCAACACACTAAATGCATAATGCTTTAATGGTTGAGTAAGTGGTTTCCTTTTCATGCTATAACATTCTTTAAGGCCATTTGCCATCACACTAGAGTTAATTATTGTTGGATAAAGTTGATAGTGTAGGCACACTTCTAATTTTTCAAGTTTTCCTTTAACACTTAAAGTTTCTTCTCTTAATGCCTTAACAACATAAGATAAGTGTTATAAGCTTGAGTTATTCTTTATTCCTTTTGGCAAGTTGTACTTGCCCTTGTGACTTACTATTCTTTAGCAAGCTTCCTCATGTTAATGATCTAGTGCATGGTGGTAAACTAAATCTTCATTTTAGCTCTCTTTCTATTGCTTTACATGTGTTAAGTGCTTCATTCATATGTTTAAATAACACACTTAATAACCTGAAGTGAGTTTCGGTTTTGGCACTAATTCACCATTTTAAGACATCATAAAATGACTAAAACACTTCAAAATACACCTAAAAGTCTAACCAATTGATATACATACTTAATAGACTTAATAGGGTACTTTAAACCACCATCTTCACCATCTAAAACGGGGATTGAGGAGGGCAACGGAAGATGATAGGCCGGGGCTGGTCTCACGGCACGAAGGAGCGTCCTTTCCGTAAAAACTCAATCTTTTGGGCTGACCTACGAAGCTAGGGTAGGCCTTGTTGCCATACTTCTTGAGCATCCAACAGTCATTTGGCAACCGGGGGAGGAGGTTTTTGGTGAAACACCTAATAAGGGTAATTAAAATTTTGCAATCTTAAGAAACCCTTAACTCATTAAGTAATTAAACCTTGACTTCATCTAATACATCTTAAGGCTTAATACTTGTAACTCAATCTTTCAATCTCGCAATACAAGTAAGGCTTTGTGGTAAAATCAACTAAGTGATTTAATCATTATGGAACACTTGTGCTTTAAATTTACAAATCATCTAAGTGTCCTTGTGAATCTTTATTGTGTTGATGTTGCCATTGAGGGGCAGTCCAATAGAGTAAGTGCTATTGGGGCATGCTTGGCTTTGATGTGTTGTTCATGCTCATGCTTTGATCTTCTTCATATCCTGCACATACAAACAATACGTGGTTAGCTTGTTGTGTTGTATCACTATATCTCTAATATTCTTTATTGTAAGTAACTGTATCTAGCATTCTTGTGGATTAACTATTCTTTTGTAATTTTGTAATCATATTGTAACGAAACACCCTAACATCTAGTTGACCCCTTGCCCAACCTTAGGCACTAGTCTTAGTTGACCTAGGGAAAGGCCTTGCTTGACATAACTAACCCTTGCATCTTGCATTGTTGCCTTAGCATCATAGGTTAGACTCCC
>ML782115.1:326610-338867 GCA_009831015.1 Picea engelmannii | reverse complement strand
CCAATTGACAACCTGAGGATAAAAAACCCTCGGTGAAAAGAACTCTCCCAATGAAAACATCCCAAGGTACCTGACCTAACTATGATCCATGCAGACTTATTACATTATTAACCCACGCGGGGGTGCGGAAATTTCGTTTACAAAAATTTGTGCTGGAGCATAAAATGCCCAAGTAGAACCAATATTGTCTTCGACATACTTGCATCTGATGATGCATATCTTCATGGCACATGAGTTGACCCCCTAGTTGAATAGGCGGTCAACAGGTCTATCTAGATCCACTACTCAAGGCAACAACTTAGGGTGAACCCTACCTAAAGATTAACTACAAAGGAAAGGAATCAAGTGATGTCTAATGTAGTAATCTTAAAAGCAAGTAACACAAAGGAAATTAGGAAAATAGAGAGGAAACCTACAACCTTGGTCCTTAACCCCTTCCAATGTAGCAACATTACTCTTCTATGGCCCTGTGTTGACTTTGGCATCCATAAACCTACAAATGAAACTTCCAATGGTGCACCTAGAACAAAATCTGCCACATAAACGAAATTGTACATGCACTACACCATAACTTAGGAAAAATAAGATACCTTTATTCCAATGCTTGGAGCCTTTCTACTCACATGTTTTCTATTCACTAAATCCCAACTACAAATAGAGAGAGCAAACCCTTGTATAGGTTTTAGCTCAACTCTCCTCTACAACAAAATAATATTTTCCTCATGTGGCTCTCCAAGGAAAATATTAGAAAATACTAAAAATATTTACAATAACCTAAGTGTGTGAATTAGGACAAAAGGCCCATAGAAAATACTAGATACAATCTTCTAGATGAATGTGATGTCACATGTCATCTTCCTCAATCCTCTAGCTCATGCAAAGGTGAAATTTGAGTGCCATTTGTCTCCCTCATGTGCAAGGCGCTCTTTAAGAAATAACCACTTCAATAAACTAATAGAAATGCCTAGTCAATGAGGTAGGGTGCTCTCCAAAATAAGGCATGAATGACAAGTGTACAAGCCTCATGATGAGGGTGCTCTCCAAAAATAACCACCTCAAAAATATTATTAAATGTTTGGTCAAATATGTAGGGAACATCTCCAAAGTAGGTGTGAGAATGCCATGTATAATTCTCCTCGTGAGGACGTTCTTCTAGATATGCATGCAATTTCCAAGTGTCTTCATTAGAGCGCTTGTTTCAGCAGTCCTTTGACCAAGAAACAATATAAAATACCATTTGAACAAGTGCACCCTTGGTCTTTGAGCTTTGTGGACCTTGTTGACCACGTATTTCGACTAGGGGGTCAACGTCATGTGCCATGAAGATATGTACCTAGTGGTGCAACCAGTTTGAAGACTTTTGGCTCAGCAAGGCAAATTTTTCCCCTAGCACGTCTTTCTATGTACTCAGAATGTTCGCTCCCCTGCGTGGTACAATAATGTAATATGCTAGCATAAGTCAATTTTTGTCTAGTTACCTAGGACTTTATCATTAGGGAAGTCTTTTCATCGAGTGTTTTTTTTCCTCAGGTAATTAATCTTGCTTAACTGCAATTTTAATTATCCTTGAGTTTTTCACTCACATAAATCCTCCAAAGTGGTGAAAGGTGTTCTAATGATCGAGCCCAATGGATGACTAAGGTTTGAAAGTGTTGTTTTAAATGACCATGCTAGACATCTCCTAGAGTCTTGCGGAATTCCATTAAGTTTTGATAGGATTTTTTAAATAATTAAAATTTCCGCAAACTGGGAATTTTTAATTATTTTGTGTAAAATGTAAAAATTTGGTCCTTGTGGATTGTGTTTAAGGGTATGAGTACTCAAATCAAATGGTCCATGACCCCCTACACCCTTAGACCAAGTCTCAGCTCAATTGGACAAGTTTTGCTAGGTCATTGTCCATGAGGAGTCCAAGTCAGTCAAAAATCAGCAAATAATTAGCACTCAACCTAAGGTTTTAGGATTTAATTAAAATATCTTAAACAAGTTAGGTGTGTTAAAACTTCACACTGGAAAAAGTGGAAATATGAGAAATGAGGTGTTAATAAGGTATGAGACTTAGAGAATCATAGGCAAAATGTACCATGTGCCTTCTAGAAGATGAAATGAGATGAAATGCAAGTGTAAATGTGAATTTTATCTAGGTAAGATGTAGGAATATGATGTGATACATAAATTATCTAGGCAAAAAGATAAAGTGTGATGAAAATGTAAAGGTGAAGTGGATTCCACCTAGGCAAAATGTGAAGATATGCTTGCAAATAACAAATTACCTAGGTGAAATTGTGGAAATGTCATGGAACATGAGTAAAACTAGGAAAACACTAAGTAGGTACATCACCATGTTAGAGGACACTCATGAATTAACCATGCAACACAAAGTGAAAGTGACTAGAACATGATATATATATAATCATTTGATTGAAATTGGCAGTCTGCGGCTAGGGGAAACCCTAGTTGCAGACTCACGTTGCTACTAGGTTCCTCGACGGCTCCGGAGGTTGGATTGGCCTTGCGTGCATCTACACCATCTATTCTGGAGGAGGATCACTCCTTTCATCTCCCCTTTCTTCATTGTTGTTTTCTGTGGTGATCGTGATCTTAGCTTTGATGGTTCGGGTGCCTTGTGGGTTGTGGATCTGTGACTCCTGTGGTATTCCGATGTGGGCGCAGATCTGGCTTCTTCAGGCCGGATCTGGTTTCCCTTGTCTTGGCCCTTCATCTTTGTGTCATCGGTGCTTCAACTGTGGAGCTTTCTCTCCCTCTTACGGGATTCTATGGATCTCCATATGATTTCTCTTTCGTGTCTCGGGGTTTTGTCAGGATTTGATGCATTCCATCTACTTGGTGTCCTTGGGCTCAAAGGTTGAGTATTGAGTTCAGCCTTCTGGTAGCTTGGGTTCGGAGTTTTTGGCCCCTCTCTTTCTCTGAGAGGTTTGAGTGTCACTTAGATCTGGTTCGTCCCGCATGTGGGTCTTCTTTGGAGGTTTTGCTCTGTTCTGCGTTCTCGACGAGGGTTTCTGGGGGTTTCTTCAATTCGCGTTTATTCTCTCTGGAATTGTTGGATCTTTTAGGGTTTGATGTATACTCAAATCAGGGTCCTTTCTGTTCGAGGTTCTCGTGCCACGTTCTCCCATGGTTGGTGATGGGGTCTATGCTTTGAGGTCCTTAGCTTTGGGCGTGTGGTGTTGTTGGCAGAGTCATCACTTTGAGGTATTGGGCGTGCAGCTTTTGACTGCTCCTTTCCGGTTGTCTCGTGGTTTGCCTGGAGCTTTTGAGTTCTGGTGTTGCTGGTATGAGAGTTATTTACCGCTCTGACCTGGTCCGTCCAAACTCCAGAGTTTTCTTTTGGGTTTAGCATTATCAACTTTTATTTTCAGTGATGGAGGCTTCATTTATTATGATTTTTTGCTTCAGTTTTTATGTGGTCTTTGAGACCTAGAATGTATTTTACTTCGTGACGTTTTAGTCTCATTTTTTTTTCCCTTTTGGGGTTTTCATCCTCTCCAAGGATGAGTCGTGCTAAATGCACCTACAGAATGTAATTTGGTTCTCTTCGAATGAATAAAATTACGCTTTTTTCTGAGGAAAAAAAAAAAAAAAGTGACTAGAACATGATTAGGTGATCACCATGATGTGAAGTTATGAAAGTGTGGAACACATTTTGTTACAATTTCCAATTAGTATTCCCCAAAATCCATAACCTGAATTTTGCAGAGAATGAGTTCAAACTGCAATAACAGATTACTGAAACATGCACAAGTGATTCACAAACTGAAGAATAAGAGTTCTGTAGATTTTTTGAGGTACTATGAGGCTGCCCAACAGGTTTGTCTTTGACCTCTTGTTGGGCTCTAAGTTTCAATCTATGTGACTGTCATTTGTTGTTGTTTTAGGACAGTAAACAGTCAAGTACTTTATGCTCACAGTTTTAATGGTTAAGTGTCCTTTTGAGGTGCCCTTGCAAGTGTTATATTTTCCCAATGTTATCACATGCAATATACTCAAAACAAATAACACTACCTCCTAAATCTTACAACTGTAAATGTTGATTTGCACTTCTAAGCATGCATGAAATGAACACAGGTATTTTTGGTCAACATAAGCCTAGATAAAACCCCCCTGGGGAAAACCAGTTTGGAATGGAAGTATATATATATGTGGAGAATAGAAGGTGGAATACAACAAGTACATGAAACAAATGAAGCTGATACAATAGCAGCTTGTCTCAAGCTGCAACACAAGTCCAAGAGTGAGAGATGCGCCAAAGGATGGTGTGCCCTCCTCGAATATAGCTCTATCCACTGAAATGAAGCGCCCTTGCTCCCTGAAGCTATGATGGATAAACCCTTGCACCACAATGTGCTCTCATGTATTGCCTCTCCACTGAAACTGTCAGCAAAGCAATCTAACCACTGCAAGACCTCCCTACTAGTTGTGCGCCCTCCTCCTAGCAAGAACAACCACCAAAAATAAATTGGGCCCTAAGCCTTCATGAGCCCTCCATGAAAGGAGGCGCCCAAGCTCTCATCTCCCAATGTTTCCATTCCCATCCTCTTGCCCTTCTCCAAACTCTCTTGGTGAACATACAAGTGAATGAGCCTCTCCTTTCCCTATGCGCCCCTCTTAAGGAAACATAAGGAAACCTAAAATATGTGTGGATGAGATCATCTCATCCCATCTCTAATCAAGGGTTGAGATCTCTCCAAAAGAATCTCAACTCAAAACCCACTTTACTCAAGTTTCCAAAGTTTCACTTTATGTCCCTCAATTCACCCACAAAGTGAATTAATAGTCATTTTAGGCTAAAATGACCAAATTTCACTTTTGACTTAAATCTCCTAAGTCAAAGTGAATTTAGACATAAAGTGCATGGTACATAGTACAAAGTATTTCCCACTTGTGTTTAGAGGCTCACAAACACAAGGGAACCACTTTCCAAGGTACCCAAATCTCAACACTCCCTCTTACCGAGGAAAGTGCCCTTCACCACCAATCTCATCCATGCAGTGGACGTGGTTGCCTACTGGCAAATACTCGATGAGTATGGTTGTACCCTGATCAATGAAAGTAGTCTCTGACACAGATCTGCTCAATCTGCGCGATCTATAGATGGAAGTGCATCTCCACCTATCCAAGATCGCCTAGATCTTGGTATCAAACCAAGGATCTCAACCTTGGTCTCCCACCAAGGATTTCTACCTCCTGGCATCTCGCCAACGGTCACTACTCCTGGCATATCACCAAGAGTCACTCTCTTGGCATCTCACCAAGAGTCTCCCCCTCTTGGTATCTCACCAAGAGTACCTGGATCTCGGCATTTCACCAAGATCCTCAACTTGGCCTCTCACCAAGTGACTTCCACCTGAAGTGGATCCAAAACCTAATCTGCTCGTCTTCGTAGCCAAGTGAGGCTCAAGCCTATGTGGTGCCCTACTGCTCCTCCTCATCAATCTCTGATGCTCTGAAGCCCCTGCACCAACCCTCTGTCTCGACAACTTTGAAACTGAAGTTGTCCCGGGTGGACCAGTCACCCCTGATGATGGTGTCCATGAAAACTGAGTATGAGCTCCCTCTGAATCACTACTATGAGTCAATAGGTCCTCATCTTTGTCTCCCCACCTGACGTTGGATGGTGTAACAACTGACAAAGAAGTAGTGAATGCACACTCTCGCAAACTATGTATTGAACTCAATCTCCTCTGTTGTCGCTGCAGTGTCATCCGACTGCTTCTTCTTCTTCTTCTTGGGACATTGTCCTGCATAGTGACCCATCTCTCCACAAGCAAAGCATCTCACTGTGCTCATGTCTCTCTCCTGCCAACCGCCACTCTGTTGTGGTTTGGTCCCTCCCTTGGGACCCTGTCTAGCACCTCGACCAGTCTTCTTCTTGCTCTTAGTCCACAGAGCAAGGTCCTCATCACCTTGGGTAATTCATTGTTGTCCTGAGAACTTTGAGGTGAGTCTCGTCTCCTCCTGAACGAAATCATCCCAAAGTCTCTCCCAAGTAGGCATAACCTCTCGGGCAACAATGCCTCGAACAAATGGGCCCCATGGTTTGGTAAAGTTATTTAAGGTTGTCCTCACCATAAACCCTGGGTCCATTATCTCTCCAACGACTACAAGCTCATCTCTGATCTCAGTGAATCTGCCAAGGAATGATGTAACTGACTCGAAATCGAGCATCTTAATGCTCCTAAGCCTGTCCTGCAGAACCATTTTCCAATTTTGGTTAGAACTCTAGTAAAGCTTGCATAGGGAATCCCACATCTCAAATGCAAAATCTTTACCAGTCAAATGTGGAATGACGTGGTCTCTCACCCCGTCACAAATAGTCATTTTTCGCCTTGTTATTCTTCTTCCTGAACTATGCCACCATGACGGGAGTAGTAACAGGAGGAACAACAATGGGAGACTCAACTATATCCCATAGTTCGAAGTCCTCTAAGATGAAAATGATCCTAGTCTTCCAAGGGGACCAGTTGCTAGCTCCATCTAACCTATCCTCTGCCCGCATCTGGGACACCGACATGGTTGTCTGCTAAGGCTCACACTGATGCTAAAACAACACAAGAGTACTGCCTCACTCCTGTCAACACAAGTGTGAAAAGAGGTTGTCCAAATCAGCCTCACTCCTATCCAAATAGGTGTGAAAAGAGGCTGTCCACAAGTGTCCAATATCAGCCTTGAACTGTCCAACAAATCGGCCCACAAGCTGTCCACAAACTCTGCCAACAAGCTGTCCAAAAATCTGCCCTGAACTGTCCAACAGACACCAATCGAGAGGCACCTTCAAATCTGATTTTTGTTCACTGTTTTGGACTGTCAACTTGCTGTCCAAAAACAGCCAACAGATCTGATTTTTATCCCTCAAAAACTGCCCTGGAAATGCTCAAAAATCAGCAAGTCTAAGCTACCATTGGCTCTGATACCATGTAGATTTTCTGAGGTACTATGAGGCTGCCCAACAGGTCTGTCTTTGACCTCTTGTTGGGCTCTAAGTTTCAATCTCTGTGACTATCCTTTGCTGTTGTTTTAAGACAGCAAACAGTCAAGTACTTTCTGCTCACAGTTTTAATAGTTAAGTGTCCTTTTGAGGTGCCCTTGCAAGTATTATATTTTCTCAATGTTATCACATGCAATATACTCAAAACAAATAACACTACCTCCTAGATATTTACAACTTCAAATGTTGATTTACACTTCTAAGCATGCATGAAATGAACACAGGTATTTTTGGTCAACATGACCTTGGATAAAACCCCCCCGGGGAAAACCAATTTGGAATGGAAGTATATATATGTGGAGAATAGAAGGTGGAATACAACAAGTACATGAAACAAATGAACCTGATACAATAGCAGCTTGTCTCAAGCTGCAACACAAATCCAAGAGTGAGAGATGTGCCCAAGCATGGTGCACCCTCCTCAAATATAGCTCCATCCACTGAAATGAAGCGCCCTTGCTCCCTGAAGCTCTGATGGAGAAACCCTTGCACCACAATGTGTTTTCGTGTGCTGAAGCAATTTGACCACTGCAAGACCTCCCTGCTAGTTGTGTGCCCTCCTCCTAGCAAGAACAACCACCACAAATAAATTGGGCCCTAAGCCTTCATGAGCCCTCCATGAAAGGAGGCACCCAAGCTCTCCTCTCCGAATGCTTCCATTCCCATCCTCTTGCCCTTCTCCAAACTCTCTTGGTGGACATACAAGTGAATGAGCCTCTCCTTGCTCTATGCGCCCCTCTTAAGGAAACATAAGGAAACCTAAAATATGTGTGGATGAGATCATCTCATCCCATCTCTCCAAAAGAATCTCAACTCAAAACCCAATTTACTCAAGTTTCCAAAGTTTCACTTTATATCCCTCAATTCACCCACAAAGTGAATTAATAGTCATTTTAGGCTAAAATGACCAAATTTCACTTTTGACTTAAATCTCCTAAGTCGAAGTGAAATTAGACATAAAGTACATGGTACATAGTACAAAGTATTTCCCACTTGTGTTTAGAGGCTCACAAACACAAGGGGACCACTTTCCAAGGTACCCAAATCTCAACAAGTTCTGGTGCAGATAATTGGACAAGGTCAACTCATCAAATCCAACACAATGGCCAGTCTGCAGATACTTGACCTGAACTCCAAGGTACAAAGAGACTAAGGTTTCAAGTTGCCCACAAGTGGACCTCTTTTCCCATTAAATAGAGAACTCAGTTACAAAAACAGACCACTCAATTTTCTGGCTACTACTTTTTAATGATTTTGCTAGTTACTGTAACATTATTCAGGAAATAGTACAATAACATATTTAAGATTTTTGCCGGTATATCTTTAATTATGGATCATGAGCCATGAAACAAAAGAGTCGCATGGAGTTAAAAATAAGCAATATTGTTTATGCCTGTCAAATAAAAAAAGTATAATTGAATTTTATATCTTTAATTATGGATAATGAGCCATGACACAAAAGAGTCATATGGAATTAAAAATAAGCAATATTGTTTATGCCTGTCAAATAAAAAAACAAAATTGCATTGTATTCTAATATCAAAAGACATTCTGACTGTGAAAGATCGTCAAATAGGAAACCTTGTAGTATAAATGCCTGCCGCAAGTGCTGTTGCTCCTCCAACTGCTATAACCAATTTATTCTGATCCGTAAGTAAAGCTCTCAAACCACCTATAAAAATGGCAGCATCATTTATTAGTGCCAGTTCTTTCCTATTCATGTATGGTAGAAATGAACAGCTACAGAACCTCATGCTCAACACTTAATAATGCTACAAGAAATAGGAAAGTTCAACAATTTTGTTAGAAACCCACGAACAGAGAATACCAGGTCACAGAACTATGGGATTCAGTTGACAATTGTGCATTCAAAAGTAGTGGTGTAGCTAACTATGATAGAAAAGCTTGAGATATATATAATTGATGATTTAGATATGGAAGCAATACCCACCAACAAGAAATAATCATAATGACCATGCACATCCTGTTATGGGGAAGCTACAAAATTTCCCCACTTAAGAGGTATTTAAGCTTATAGCTGTGCATTAGATCAACTAAGGCTTATTCTAGCAAGCTAGATTTGTTCTTATCATTAAGCTTAATCTTCTTACTCTACTGAGTTATGTTTAACCTTCCAACGGCAACATATAGGGATCAATTATTGCAGGAATACACTCTTATTGACAGAAGGCATTTATGTGACAAGCATGACCTGGAGTGGCAATATTCAGCCCAGGTGCAATCATAAAGACATTCTGGAATATTTCAAACTATCTTGTGTGGGCATTTCTTTGGAGTATGTCTATCTCAAGCAGGTCATTCAAGGTGGACCCACTTACAACAGAAAAGCTTTTAAAATGCTTCCTGAATCAAAATGAAATTTTCTTTCCTGGAGTATATTTATGCAGTATGGCAGGCCGCAGGTGGAACTCATGTTCTTGTTCCAGAAAAAATAAAGACATTAGTTATTGTAAAATCCAATCATTATGAAATTGGGCTGGAAGCAGCCTATCCTGATAACTACTAGGCTCTAGCCATTTATTGCACCAAGAGAAGAGAGGTGCATTCTACAGCCCAGATTTTAACGTCCATCCCATGTCCATCACGCTGACACCAGCATATGTCGGCCCAATATAATATGTTATACTATACTAAAATACAGTAATAACAAATCTAATGTGACTGAAATAATAATCATTCACAAATCTTTATATAGATGTATATGAAATCATATCAACTATTAGAAGAAGAGGAATATGAGACAAATCTGTTTGGAACCATTTCTGGCTATATATATATATATAAAGCACATCGGTGTAAATCCATCTGAACTCCAGATCTTTTAAGCACCAAGAGATTTACATCACAATTATTTTTTGGATCCTCTCGGTGCTGAATAGATCCAGAGTTAAGATGGATCTACACTGGTATACTAGTATGATTTTCTCGTTATTATTTTCGCAAACAGAGGGTCTGAGGAGTATTTAGCAGCATTTAATATGTAACGTTCTTCATTTTTGAATTCATTTTGAATTGATTACTGGAAGATTATTAAGATTTTGGGAAGCTATTACACTGTTTCTGAAGAAAATCTATGTGGAAAATAATTTCAAAGTTTTATATATTTCAGTTTATAACTGATTATATATTTTCACAGCATTACATTGGTTATCACTGATCAGAATCTTCAGGCATGGTAAACTAGTAGCAGCTAGCCCAGTTTGCCCCATCCTAGCAAAGGTGGCAGAAAAGGTTTGCCCAAGAGTTAACAAAGGAACCCCAGAATTGTGGCTGGCTCCTTGAACGGCTTGCATTATGATGGCAAACCTGTGTCAGCTGGTATTCTAGTTATACAGAGCATCAAAATACAAGGTGTTCAATAACAATAAAGATAGAAATTTTCAGAACTCTCCTCATTCAGGATTGAAAATTGCAGTAGAGGAGCCAAGTTAAGATGAGTAAAGAAGTCACACAGCAAGTATAATACGGTGTCGGAACAGGCACAGTAACTGAGAATAGAGTCTGAAATAGCAGGAGACAAAATTTGAGTGAAGGAGGCACACATCCTGAGGTACAGACCTTTAGGCTTTAACAGCTCTGAAATTGCGCACAGACCCCAAGACAAGTCAGAGCAGAACAGTGCACATGCATCCAAGAGAAACCGTACAAAACAGTTATGAGGCAATGCAGGACAAGTGCATGGGAAACACATGTAACCCAAGGCATGCAAAATAGGGAAGCAAACAGAATTTTGTGCACAAAAATCAAGGCATTTCTTGCACAAATATCAAGACATTTCTTGCACAAATATCAAGGCAACTGCCTATAACAGTGCACATAAATCGAAGTAACAGCCTGTAAAAATGCACAGATATCATGGTAATGGCCTGTAATATTGCACAGAAATTGAGGTGACAGCATGTAACAGTGAACAGAAATCAAGGTAATAGCTTGTAATATTGAACAGAAATTGCAGTTACAGCATGTAACAGTGCACAGAAATCATGGCAGCCTGTAATAGGCACAGAAACTGAGGTGAAGCAAATGACTATTATGCTGAGAAATTGAGGTAACAGACCACGGTTTATTTTCTGATTTACAAGAACTATAAAAATTCTGTAGCAGCATAACATAGTCCAAGTGGTAGCACAATTCGGTGTAGGGGATATTTATTACTGAAATAGAAATTTTATTATTCTGCTTCCCAAATTTCCTTTAATGGCAAAAGGATGAATACTCTCACTAATTTTATGCTGGAGCCCATTTAAAATTTCAATGGGCATAATTTCAGTACATGGAAAAGACAAATGACTGCCATGTTCCAATACATTTGCCTATTGGGAGTGGTGACCAGGAAAGTTGTGACAAAACCAGATGGGGAATATGAAGTACACTTGAACCAAGTGGTCATAAATATGATATAGGAACCAAGAAGCAGCCATGCTCATCAAGATGTCAACGATGAATGAGATGCTTCCACAAGTGCGGGATGTGGAAGATGCATGCACAGTATTAAAACTTCAAATAAAGGTAGGGCCTTTTACCTTAAAAACTTGTTTTCAATTCAAATTGAAACAATTAATCAAATTCAGAGCATTACTGAAATTGAAAAATAGTAGCAATCAATTATTACCCATAGAAAGACGGGCAAATGAATAGGATATGGTTGTAATTACCATTTCACAGTAATCCCTATCCAATTAGCTGACCACACTCTTACTTCCTTCTCCCTGTGGGCAGAACGCGCCCCCTCTCCCTCCCTCGACCCCACCTCCTCTAGGCCCACCTCAAACCACTATTCAATTCAACAAGGGGAACCCTGACACCTTCTCATCCCACCTCTGCCAGATGCTCCCTTCCGAGTCCCAATTCTCATCCCTAGAGTCTGCCTCCGCCAAATATGATTGGATTTCTTCCACCATTTGGGAAGCCGCCCCTAAGTCATACCCCCACTCCACCCAGTCCAGCTCCCCTTCCCCAAGACCTAGCTATATGACGAGGATTGCAAGACACTTCATAGCCAACTTTGCCATGCTTTAACCCGCGCTCGCACTCCTACCCCGCTCTTAAGAATTCCTACCATTGTCTCCTCCACCATAAGAAACGCCTCTTTATCTCATAGAAGAGTTGTCATTGAGCGCTTTTCTCATCCATTCTCTTAAAAACTTTTGGCTTACCATCTTTCCCTGCCATTCCCCCCTTTCGTCTGACCTGGACCCTAGTTCCATGTTCTCCCACACCTCCACCCTCC
>ML782115.1:255362-285130 GCA_009831015.1 Picea engelmannii | reverse complement strand
AAACACAAACAAGGGTGAAGAGGGTTTAGGAAGGGTGACTTGGTGGCAATACTTGTCCATTCATTCTCAAAGTGACCTTTTTAATTTTATCATCATAGCATATGGGATACATCCCTCATGTGGGCATGCCCGCCTTCAAAGGAGGACATATACCAACAAACCCCTGATCGAGGATCAGGTTGCCCCAGAACATTTATGGGGTCTTATCCACCAAGGTACAAGACCAAGGATCAACCCATGCCCCAGGCATGGGTACCCTGGAACATTTCTAGGGGCCCTAGACATATCTAGGGACTTTAACTGCTTGGTCCCAGACCAAGAACCCCAGTCATATACTGGGGGCCCTCTCAGGGGTCTTTACTGCTTGGTCCCAGACCAAGAACCCCAGTCATATACTGGGGGCCCTAACAAGGGTCTTTTGCCATGGCACTGACTGTTTGGTCCCAAACCAAGAACCCCAGGAGTGCACTGGGGGGCCTAGATCTCGGCTAGGGTCTTTGCCATCCTCCCGGAGAATGGCTCTTGCATCTGCTTTAAAATTTAACAGGTGACACTGTGACTACCTTCTTCATGAAGATGCCAAAGAACAGAAATCAGCCAAGTGCCATTGGAGAAATCATATCAACACCCTCAGGTATGCACTTGTATATATATGTTATTTGCATCATTGTTATAAGGGTATTTGCAGGAGGAAGAAACCCCTGGTGCAAATCATGGACCCAGAGAAGTCTCAGTGCATTCAGAAGAACAACACACTGGAAGTAAAGACCCCAGGTTTGATTTTAGATTATCATGCTACATTACAAGTAGGTGTTGTAGTTGTGACAACAATTCTTAAAATTGTATTGATTCTAGAGATGTACTCATGAATCTCCTCTAGGAGATATTCTTGTCTTGTTTCCTTTCGTTTGTTTCCTTGTTTCAGGCAGGTTAACAACAAAGGAAGATGTCACTCCTTCAAGATTTTAGAAGGAGTCACTTGACTCAAGAGTGAGTCAAAATTATTTGAGAAGAAGGAAAAGACAAATACCTTTTCCCCCTCAGCAGTCCAGAGGGAGATAGCCATTAACATGTTGATCCAATTGCTCCAATTGGTATTCCCAGGAACCTTGCAGTAGGCTATAAAAGACATGTCTGGGCTTGACAAACTCTACAAGAGGCAGAAAGACATGCAGCCGATGGAAGTATCGAGAAATATAAAACAAGACTTATAGTCAGAGGATTCTCACAAGAAGAGGGAGTAAAGTATGATGAGACATATTGATCCGGTAATCCGATACACTTCCATTTGTACTATCATCCAAGACTTGGAAACTACATCAGATAGATGGATTCTTGATGAGTTTGTTTTTCAACAACAATATTGTTGATCCAAAACTACTATTACACTATTGGTGACGAGAACCTGATTTTTTGATAACTTATTCAGAAAGTCTTGTTGATTGGATACAAATAAGCTTTGACTTATGATTTCGAGATGAAGGATATGAGTATGATGCACTACTTCTTGGACAAGAAGTATGACAAAGGACCAATGAGATTTTCCTGAGTCAAGGAAAATATACGGTGGGAATATTAAAGAAGTTAAGAATGACAGAGTGTAAAATCCACCGTGATGGATTTAAAGAAGAAGATTGATGATGATTCAGACGAGACTGATCCACAGTTGATTGGATCATTGATGTATCTGGTTAACACTAGACTTGATTCATGCCATGCAGTGAATGTGCTTAGTCATTTCATGAGTCAACCGAGACAGACTCACTAGACAACAGCAAAACATGTATTAAGATATATACGAGGCACAGTTGGATATGACCTGAGATATGCCTCTAGTGTGAACTTGAGTTTGCAGGATATGCCGATTCAGATTGAGCAGAAAGTACAGTGGACCGGAAGAGCACATCTGGTTGATGTTCTACCGTGAAGTTTGCCATGATTTCCTGATGCAGCAGTAAACAAAACTTTGTGGCCTTGAGTACCACGGAGGCAGAGTATATAGCATCGAGTGTGTGAAGCAATGTGGCTTCACAAGCTTCTGACAGATTTACTTGACCATG
The DNA here is from genome assembly GCA_009831015.1 of Picea engelmannii. Classification (NCBI taxonomy): domain Eukaryota; kingdom Viridiplantae; phylum Streptophyta; class Pinopsida; order Pinales; family Pinaceae; genus Picea; species Picea engelmannii. The sequence goes on along the minus strand of ML782115.1, from coordinate 283,070 downwards.
AGATGGATCCTATGATGATAACCAAGAGTTGTGTGTAAAGCTCCTTGAGAACCCAATGTTTCCTGATGGATCGAAACACGATGAGATGAAATATCCTTATATCAGAGATATGATGCAGAGGAAAATCGTACACATGCAGTACCTTCCTACACATGAGCAGATTGCAGACATCTTCACTAAACTAACTTGGTGAAGAATGACTCCCTAGTTGAGAGGGAGTGTTGACGACTCCAGCCAAGACAAAATTCAAGTACATCTGTGTGTTACTTGGCATGATGAAGAATGCCTCCCAAGCTGAAAGGGAGTGTTGATGAGTGCAGCTATGTGAGACATTCTCCAGCTTACAAACCTGTGAGATGTGGATCATTGCAGCTATGTGAGACTTTCTCCAGCTTATAAACCTAAAGAAAGCCCCTGAGAAGGGTGTGTGGTTCCTATCTGAGACAGAGCTGGAACGTAGAGATGACCTCCTCCATTATGAGAGTTGAGAAGAACTCCAGATGATTCTCCAGTGAGAAAGGCGATCTGCAGAATTGGACGTGCCTGTGGCTGAGCACAAGGTGAACGTATGAAATCCCAAAGTGTTGGGTGAATTGTCATGAGAATAGAAATGAAGATGATGTGTTAGCCTCCTCTGAGCAGAAGAGTTGACAAGAAACTCCAGATGACTCTCCTGTGTAATGCAGTGGGAAAGAAGATTTGTTGAGTGGATGTGCCTGTGGACGAGCACAGGTGAACGTGATCCTAGTGGTTGAGCACTAGTGAAGAAGTGGTTCTTCTATGTAATGCAGTGAGCCAGAGATATGGACATCCCTATGGATGTTCCCCTAGTGGATGAGCACTAGTGAGTGTATAAGATCACTTTCTATATTGTTCAAGAGTTAGACCTGCCTGTAACCCTAATTGTAATGTAAAGGGTACATGTCGACCCCACCTTAATGTGATTAATAATTAATGTAAAAGATAATTAATATGGTAATTATTAATTATATTTTGAGTTATTGAGGTCGRCCCTATTGTGCCAATAGACACATCATTTGATGTGACAAGTCTTATATAAATAAAGGTGAATCCCCATTGAGGAAACACACTTATCATTATGTCATCTCATGATTACAAAAGTTGTGGTCTGAAATTATGAGAATTGCAACACCCTCTTGTGTGCTAGTTTTGGTGATGGTGTGGGAGGTCTTTCTCTTGAGGAATATAGTAAAGGATGGTTGGGTTTTCTTCCCTTGTTGAGAAGGGTTTCCCAAGATACTTCTTGTGTACTTGTTCATGGATATTCTTCTTGTGATCTTGGTTTGTTGCAGTAGTTATGGTTCAAGTAATTGTTGACAGAAAATTTAAAAGGAATACATGAGCCATAGTTCACTGAAAATCTAACATGATAAAACCTCAATGCCCAACTATGGGAGAAGCATGAAGCTCAGAGAGCGCAGTGGATTTAAGGTTCAACTGTTGGCTTAAATACAGGTGACCTTTATAATCCTGTTGAAGAGTACCCTAGAGAAGCTTGAGAATCCTGTTGCAATTATTGGATCATGCTAGAAAGTTTGGGGTCTTGCAACCATTCCTGGTGAACTGCTTGAATCCAATCTGCTAGAATGAAAGAGAGGGAAAAGAGGGACCCTTCGTCTTCACATTTCCTTGAAAGAGCATTAGCAACCACGTTTTCTTTGCCCTTCTTGTAAATGATCTCATGATCATATCCAAACAGCTTGGTCACCCATATTTGTTGCTCCGAGGATGAAATTCTTTGTTCCAGAAAATACTTGAGGCTACGATGATCCATTTTATTCTGGAAGCGTTGCCCCAGTAGATAAGGATGTCAAAGATCCACTGCATGCAGAATAGCCATCATTTCCTTTTCATATGTTGATTGGCCCAAATGTCACTCCAAAAGTTGTTTGCTAGTGAAAGCCAAAGGTCGGCCATCTTGCATGAGGACTGCCTTTCTCTGGAGCATCACATTCCAAGACAAAAGTCTTGGTGAAGTCTGGTAGTGTCAGGACAGAAGTTGTGCACATAGCCTCTTTCAAGGCATGGAAGGAGTGATCAGTTGCGGGAGTCCAACTGAAAACATTATTTTTAAGGAGAGCGGTGAGAGGAGCTGTGATTTTGCCATAATTCTGAACAAACTTATGATAATAGCCCATTAAACCCAAGAAACCATGCAAACTTTAAAGAGTTTTATGACGAGGCCAATCCTTCATAACTTCAATTTTCTTAGGATCCACCCGTACACCATCCTTGCAGACAATATGACCTAGGTACTAACCTTTAGAGGCTCCAAAAGCACATTTAGACTATTTGAGAAAAAGTTTGTGCTTAGATAGTAAATGTAGAACTTGATCCACATGGGCGAGATGGGCTTGCCAAGTTTTACTATAGATAAGAATATCATCGAAAAAAATAAGACAAACTTACGGAGGAAAGGACGAAAGATATGATTCATGAGACTTTGAAAAGTGGAGGGGGCAATACATAGGCCAAAGTGTTGATGAATGCAGCTATGGGAGACATCCTCYAGCTTACAAACCTGTGAGATGTGGAACATAGCAGCTATGTGAAGTCTTTCTCTCAGCTTACAAACCTAAGAGAAAGCCCCTATGAAGGGTTCGTGGTTCCTGCCTGGGACAGAGTCAGGAACGTAAAGATGGTCTCCTCCATGACGTGAGTGAGAAGAACTCCAGATGATTATCCGATGTAAGAGCGATCTATTGAGTTAGGACGTGCATGTGGCTGAGCACAAGGTGAACATGGGAAATCCCAAAAGTGTTGGGCACATCATCATGAGAACAGAAATGAAGATGATGTGATGGCCTCCTCTGAGCAGCAGCAGAGCTGACGAGAAGACTCCAGATGATCCTCCTGTAGGTGGCAGTGGGAAAGCAGATCTGTAGAGTGGACGTGCCTGTGGACAAGCACAGGTGAACGTGTGAAGACCTGGTTCATTTGTGTAATGCAATGAATCAGGTCCATGGCATCCCTATGGATGTGCCCCTAGTCGATGAGCACTAGTGGGTGTATCAGATCCTTTGCTATATATATTGTTCAAGAGTTAAACCTACCTGTAACCCTAGTTATTGTGTAAAGGGTACAGGTCAACCCTACCTTATGTGTCTAAAGATAAACTGTAAAAGATAATTAATATTAATATTAATAGTAATATTAATATTAATTATTATAATAATAAATAAATAATATATCTAAGTGAGGTCGGCCCTATTGTGCCAATAGACACTTTAGTTGATAGGACAAGTCTAATATAAGTAAGAGAAAATCTTTCATTGTAGACACACACACACTTAGGTGTTTTGGAAATTTCAGCAAGTACTTTTATTTGGCAAAGGTGCGCACCTCTCTTGGGCGCTAGTATTCTAGGGCTTAAGCACCCTCTTGTGTGCTAAGTCATTCTTGGTGGTGAAAGGTCTTTCTCTTGAAGAATATAGCAAAGGATTTGGCTGGGTTTTTCTCCCTTGTTTGAGAAGGGTTTCCCAGGATATATCTTATGTTCTTGTGCACGGTGTTTCTTCTTGTGATCTTAGTTGCTACAACATTCTTGTTTATGGTTAAGACATGATGAAATTAAATGAACTACATGCTTAACCTAGCTTATGAAAAATCAACACAAAGAACTCAAGTTTGGTAAAGTACTAAGCACCACTCAATTCATCCAAAAGGTCATCAATTATAAGAATAGGAAATTTGTCTTCAATTGTGAATTTGTTGAGGGCGCGAAAATCAGGACACATGCGCCAAGTGCCCTCTTTCTTGAGTACCAGGACTACAGGAGAAGAATAGGGGTTGGTACTAGGGCGAATGACACCCGCTTCTAGCAATTCTTGAACAATTTTCTCAATTACATTTTTTTGGGCAAAGGGATGACGATAAGGGTGAACATTGGGAGGGAGACTGGGGTACTAGACGAATGGAATGATCATGGACGTCGCGAGAAGGAGGAAGTCCATGGGGGGTGTTAAAAACAGCTTGGTGTTGGGGGAGTATGGAATGGAGGTCAGGATGCACAAAGGGTGTTTCGACAGCTTGAATAGAATGGAGTTGAGCAATAATGTCAGAATGACCTTTTTTGAGTAGCTTTTCCATTCTATGGAAACTGATGATCTCAGGGGAGCCTGTTGTGATGCCTTGGAACTTATATTGTTGTCCCTCCTATTGGAATTGCATGGTTAAGTCCTTAAAATCCATGTTGATAGGGCCAAGAGTGCGTAACCATTCAACACCAAGCACAATGTCACAACCGCCCATGTCAATAGCAAACATATGAAATTTCAAGTGGTACTGACCAATTTGCAAGTGCACATTTTCAAAACGCCCCCCACATTTCATGAAACCGCTTTTGGCAATCATGATTTGAAAATTGTTGATTGCATAGATATAGAAATTGATTTCTTGGGCAATGCGACAATGAATAAAATTATGGGTGCTACCATTGTCAAATAGGATGATGACTTTCCTATGCTTAATGTAGCCAATTAACTTCAGGGTTTGGGGAGCAAAGAAGCCAGTGAGGGCGCTCAACGAAATCAACAGTTCAACTTCTAGTGGATCAGAGGGCGAAGTAAGGTCATCGGTTGGGGGTAGCTCTTCCACAGGAGAAACATCGGCATCCTCCTCAAAAACATCCTCAGAAATGGCCATAAAAAGCTTTTGTTCCTTACACTTGTGCCCCGGAAAATATTTGTCGTCGCAATTATAGCAAAGACCCTAAAGTTGCCATTCAGCCATTTATGCCCGAGTTAATTTCTGGATCTTGAAAGGAGTGGTAGGAGGGGCAGGAGTGGTGGGTCTAGGGCAAGGAATAAAGGAGGGTTTTTTGTTTTGGGAGGAGACAACTTGTTGTGCTTCCTTGGAGCGTTTGGTAGCTTCCAACCAAGTCTCGGGGCGAGCCATTAGGACCTAGGTTCGGATTTCATCCTCCAAGCCACTAATAAAGCATTTCTTGAAGAAGGCATCTACCATGCCCTCCATTTTGAAAGCCAAGTAATCAAAGGTGACGATAACGTCTTCAACTGTGCCAGACTATTTCATTTTGGTCAAACAGCCCAAATGGTGGGTGTCGATGTCAAAGAGTTTATAAATATTGACAACAAACTGTATCCAAGCAACATATCCTTGGTGTGAAGTTTTACACCATTGCTAGCATTTAGGATCCAGATAGAGGACATCGTAACGAAGTTTGGCCAAATCATCAGTAATGTCATGCAAGGAGAAATAATATTCCATTTGAGTGACCCAACCTGTCGGATCTAAGCCATCAAATTTGTTTACCTCAATTCTGGGAAGAAGCAGTTTGCGTTGAAAGTGGTTGGAATGAAAGGGTGTGAAATGGGAGGATTCAGAACCTTCTGGGTTATAAGGTGGTGCAGAAGAGAAAGGATCTTCGGATTGTGTAAACATTGTTGTCAATTTGTTCATTGTGTTGGAAGTTCTTCTAGTGCGATCAACTAGGAATTGATGGTGTCAAGTTGGTGGAGCTAAGAATTTATGGTAGCAATGTTGGAATTAAGGTTAGAGATATTTTTCCTAGTTTGCTCATTGGTTTTATCCAAGGCAATGATACAACTATCAAAGTCTTGGTTTCAGATGTGGGCCATTGGAGAGTGAATGGGGATGATGGGTCAACATAAAAAAGGGGTTACTGGTGAAGGCTACCATGATGATCAGTGCAAAGAGAGGAAATCAATGGGATAGGTGCCAAATAAGGGTTCCGAGAAGGGTGGGTAGGTCCATAGAAAAAAAAATGTCTTATAAGAGATGGGTACCACTACGATCAAGACGAAGAGAGGAATCCAGTGGGATAGGCCCCAAATAACAGTGCCAGCGGGACCACTATACTCCTACGGAGTTATACTCCGACTTGAAGAATACTGTAGTGACAAAAAGCCCAAATTGTTAACAGGGAAAACTACGTAGGAATTTCACAACCTCAATGCAGAAGGCAAGGTTGCACGGAAAAATTTCCCTTCTGTTTCTTTTCTATTATGTTCCATTCCCAAGGGTTGGGGTTTTCAGGGTTCCTACAAACAAGGGTTTGCCTGTGTTATAGCTTTCTGATATATGTGCAAAGTCGAACAGTAGTACTCGACCCAAATTCTCGAGGCAACAACTAAGGAGGCTCAATTGTACCCTTAGTCATACTACTCGATTACCCAAGTACTAGAGAGTATCTTCTCGAGTGTTGTTCTCAGTGTCACTATAGCAGTCAGACGGTTGATCGGTTGATCTAGAGCTGGTTTCAAGAGACCTAGGGGATTCCCTATATACACGTAGGTACGTGGGAGTAATCGTCCTATACAGGTGTTGTCTGATACGATACAACAATTACAGAGGTTTCCAAAAGGTGAAACGTTTGTTTCGAGTAACCCGTGAAACCGTCTGTATTTCCTACATGAAGTTTTCCCCAGTCGCAGTTTTACTCATCGAATGACAGATCTCTATGCTTTAAAGACGCCAGCGGTACACGTCTCTACCCGAAAAAAAAATTGTCCCAAAATTTCTGCAGAGGAAAGTGCTCTGATACTACTTGTAAGGTACTAGATGTATTATATAAAGCATAAGCAGAAAATATTAAGGCATATACCAACGGAACAACAAAATATACAAAATATTATCAACGGAAGATTCTATTAAGTCTTCTTACATTAGACTTGTTTGCATTATTATATAGGCCTTATTTACTAATGTCAGCCTTTATTACATAGCAAACATATTATTCTACCTACGTTAGGGGTTACGGAGGTTAGGTCCCTAACATACCCTCCCCCTTGAAAAACAACCTTGTCCTCAAGGCTTAAGATGGGGAAATTGTTGCAGAATGGTAGTTGGCTCCCAGGTGGCATCTTTTGGTGGTGTATCCTTCCATTGAACTAAAACTTCCTTGATGGTGTGCTGACGGATTCAACACTCACCCTGGTCCAAGACTGCTTGTCGCTGCAACCAAATGGGATCTTTTCTTATGAAAAGACCATAGCAAGGATTACTTATACGCCTTTAGGAGTTTCCCTCTATCTTGGTTAATGGATCAAGTCCCAGGCTCAATGTACGAAAGGTTGCCACGGATGAGTATCTAAAATATTCATGCAGAGTCCAACTAATTTGTTTTCAAGTTGTGCCTGCAGTGAGCAAGTGTGTTGAAAAGCTAGGCAATGCAAGATATCGAAATCCATCCTACTGTGGATTTCCACGTATGTTAGTGAGAACTGTAAATGGGTAAAGAGTTGGCTATGACAGGCGTTGTTGGCTGAAAGCTACTCAATCGTGCATGTTTTGGATGACCCATAATTAATGCTTCTCCAATCTCTTCATGTTCTTTATAAGGAACGAAATATAAACTTGTAGAGGAGCAAAGTTCTCGGCAAAATTATGTGTAAATGGCTAATCCCATTACTAGTTCCAGTTGATACGCAGATATTCCTATGACTCCAAGGTACAATGCAAGGTTGTTTCGAGAGAAAAAGATGTTACACAATGGTGAAGATCCCCAAAAATTGGATAACAAACCTTTATACCCTGAGGTGGTCTAAACCTGACTTAGGGACATATGTGGTAATGGACGAGCATGATAAACTAGTTGTACCACTCAAGTCTATCACTAAGAGTTTGCCAGATGGCTTGTGGACAATGCACTTTGATGGTGCACGATCTAGATTCACAACTGGTGTCGAGGTTGTTTTCACATCCCCCTCAGGCAACATATTTCCATTTTCGTTTCGTTGGGAGTTTGATTGCACTAACAATATGATCAAATATGAGGCTTTGTTGTTGGGTATTGAGCAGGGGCAAAAGATGGACATAAACTTGATGAAGATACGTGGGGATTCTTAGCTTGTGGTCAATTAGGTAAGGGACTTATGTGACCAAAAAACCCTTAGCTCAAGAGTTACCTGGATGCAGTTTGGGACAAGACTAAATTATTTCAAGCATTTTCTATCACTCTTGTCCCAAGGGCCCAAGTTCACCTTGCAGATTCCATAGCATCACCAACCGCTTGCTTCCAACCATGTATAGTTATCCCTCAAACTCAGTACTTGGTTGAGGTGATATTCAAACCTTCTATCCCTAATAACATAAGTTGTTGGTGAGGCTTTGAATTGCATTAATGAATTTTCAACTCATTTGGTTGACAAAGAACGGTGATCCCCCCGCACTAATCCAATTGTAGACTAACAAGATACCAAGATGTCTAGATCCTTTCGAAAAATTATTTGATAAATCTAATGTTTTCAAATGGACTAACAAATCTAAGTTGGATGAACATATGATTAAGGTGAACATTGGCTCCAAGCAGTCCCCCAAAATTATCAAGATTGGTCAAGGTTGCACCCAAGAAGAAAAGAGGAAGCTAGAGGTTTTGGTACATGAGTACAAGGATGTATTTGCATGGTCATACAAAATTGAAGATATATGATCCAGAGGTAATAGAGCATGCAATTCCATTGAAGAAAAATGCTAAACCTTTCAGACAACATCAACACCACATGAACCCCAAGGTAGCCCTTCTTATAGAACGAGAGTTATAGAAACTCCTTGAGGTGCACATAATTACACTGATCGGTATTCGAACTGGGTAGCTAATGTTGTTCTAGTTAGGAAGAAAAATAGTGAGATCCACAATTGCATTGATTTTAGGAACCTCAATCTTGCTTCTCTCAAGGATAATTATCCTCTTCCTAGTATGGAACATGTGTTGCAATCGATAATTGGATCAGGAATGATGTTTGTGCTAAATGGATTCTCTAGTTACAACCAAGTATTGGTATCAGAAGGCGACAAGTATAAAATTGCTTTCACTACCCCTTAGGGGACTTATGCTTATGTTAGGATACCTTTTGGTTCGATAAACATTGGAGCTGCTTTCCAATGTGCTATGGACTTTGCTTTCCCTAATTTCTTATATAAGTTCATAGTAGTATACCAAGATGACATCACTGTGTTTTCAAAGAATAGGGATGACGACCATGTTGTACACTTACGCAAGATTTTTGACAGGTATAGGTCTTTGGGCATATCGTTGAATCTAAAGAGTCCATTATGGGGGTCTTTGAAGGCAAGCTTTTGGGACATATTGTCTCAAAGGAGTAGCAGGTAGTCAGGAAGTCCCTTTACCTAAAACTAAGCAAGCTATTCAATCTTTCTTCGCTCGCATTGATTTTGTTAGGCTTTTGTTCCTAATTTTGCTGAGATTGTGAGGCCTTTATTTGACATGTTCAATACAGAGAACTTTTGCAGATATCAAGCAAGTTTTATATCAGGCTCCAGTACTGATCAACCCAAACTATGGTAAGGAATTTCCAGGGTATTCTTTTACTTTTGACTTTACCATGGTTGTTGCATTATTGCAAAAGAACCAACAGGGGAGTGAGCAACCAATTGCCTTCATGAAAAGGCACTTTAGGGGGCAGAATTGGCCTATGCCTCAATGGAGAAAGGGGTTTATGCCTTGGTCAAATCAGTAAAATACTTCTGCGATTACTTCTGAAATGCTAATATTGTAGCCTATGTTCCTCATCCCATGGTGAAGGATATATAGTTGCAGAAAGAGTGTTGAGAGGTAGGTGGATCCCTAAGATCTAGGAGTATGACCTTGAGATAAAACCAACTAGGTTGGTCCATGGTCAAGGGTTGGCCAAATTGATGGTTGAGAGCAACCTTGATATAGTAGAGGATCTGCAGCCTGTTGTTCATGTAAAAGTTGTTTATCAGAACCGGTCCGGTCCAGCAAAACCAACCAGTCGGACTGGCCTTCAGGGAAAAAACGGTCGGACCGGCGGTACTGAACCGTTTTTGGCCGGTTTCGTACTGAACTGGCCGGTTCCAAACAGCACTCATACAATGCACTTAAAGGGGCAGATTTCCAATTTTTTTAAGGAAAAAAAAAACAATTTTCTGCCAATTTATGTACATTATGTAGAGTTTTAGAAACTAGAAATTGTGTTTTCAATTTAATTAAAAAAAAGCTCCTCGAAAGCAAAAGAAATGATCAAAACATGGTCTTAAAATGAGCAACAGGTTTCAAAACCAATTTTGCAATGGCTGACTGATTGATTGTATCTTCCTGGGTCTCTCTCAACTGTCCACATGTGGTGTGTTCCCATCAATTTCACTTCATGTTATTTTTATCAATTTTTTTATTTGTACATGCACTTCCCGCACATGTAAACTCTAACATTTATTTTCCATGACTTGTAAGATTTTCTAAAATGTTTTTCTATATTTCTAGTTTTGACTTCGAACACTACAAGCAACTTCCAATATTCTCCTTGTGGAGACTCAAGAGTGAATCCCCCAAGGTTACAAGTTTGGAAAAAACAATGAGACAAAGATAAACAAGAAATAATATGCGTTCAAATGACTCGAATAAGAGAAGGGATGAACAATCACAAAATCATTCACACTAGCACAGAAATTATCATCAAGCTTTTTTTCCAACATGCACTCTATTTACCCTGATATGTGCATATGATCAAAAGAGATGGAGGTATGAATAGCACACAATAATATGCCTCCATTCCATTAAAGATGGGGACCTCATTACACACATGTTAACTATAAAATCAATCAAACTATAACAGAAACTACAATATTGCACTCAGTGCTATTTTGGTTATATGCACTCTTACTTGCTATATAAATGAGAATCTTTGCATATTTGTGTATAAATGGTTTGGATTCGTATTGATGCACATGAATATATATGTTTTTTTTCAAATTTTGAATATTTTATGTAGTTTTTGGTCAACCGGTCCGGTTTTCGGTTTTGATAACATTGGGTAAAAGCATTGTTGTCTTCATTAATGCAACATGACTAGTATTTTGATATTGTTTATTATTTGAAAAAATTGTCATGTCCTACTAACCTTGATAAGATTCAAAAGTGATCTTTGAAGCTTTATGTGGCTAAGAATTGTTTAATGTAGGGAGAACTCAAATGGAGAAACACGGATGGGGCTATCCTTTGATTGTGTCAATCCACTTGAATCCAAAGATCTTTTACAGGAGTTACATGCAGATTTCTGCAGAATACATTTCTCAGCTCGAACTATCTCACACAAGATCATGTGAACTAGGTATTACTGGACCACCTTGTTTGCAAATACGCATGTTTTTGTTTGTGCTTGTAACCCTTGCCAAAGATTTGAGGGAAAACAGAGGTTGAAAGCCTTGCCTCTTCACCTGATCATGGTGCAAGCCCCTTTCCAACAATGGGGCCTTGATTTTATCGATCAATTCCATCAAAACTGCAACAATGGGTTCAGTTCGATTCTTACAGCTATAGACTACTTCACTAGATGGGTAGAGTCCCATTGAAGACCTTTTCTAGTGCCAATATTGGCAAGTTCTTGTAAGTGAACATTATTATACAATTTGGACTGTCGAGCAAGATTACCACAGATAATGCAAGTGTCTTCCAATAAGCAGATTTGAGGACCCTTTGTTCCCAGTAAAGCACTACTTTGGCTCATTCAACCAATTACTATCTGTAAGGGAATGGTTTGGCAAAGTCCTGCAACAAGAACCTCATCTGAATCATTAAGAAATTGGTTAGAGACAACAAGCGATCGTGGGATGGTTGCCTCAATTTTGCACTACCAAAAAGATTGTATCACGAAGAAAAGCGCCACTGGTAAGAGCCCCTTTTAGTTAGTTTACAATTTGGATGTGGTTTTACCAACCAATTTGATGTTGTCAGTTTATAAGCTTTTGGAGGAGTTCACTACTAAGTTGCACAAAACGTGGAAATGTCTAGAAGTTTCTGAAACAATTAAGTCTGGAAACGTGACCCCCCCAAAATGGGTACATCGGGGGAAATGCAGTGTGTGTGTGTGTACATAACACATTATCTTGCAAAAAAACAGAATAATACACATAAATAACACTTTAGAAGGAAAACCATGTCTATATTAACATGAAAGGACATGTGGCACACAGTTAGAGGAGTAATGCCTTGGATGAGAACACTTGGATACAACCATGGAATAGGAGCATTGGACTAACATCTTATTAGAGAGTGCACCATCCTAGAGGAGAGGCATTAAACCCTATGAGAATCATGCCTCGAGGGCATTTCATCATGGGGGTTGGATAAACCCTAGTATGACACTTGTACATCCTTGTATTATAGAGAGCAATGTTACCAGAATCGGACCGATCGACCCCAAAATGTGAACCAGTGGACATCAAGGTACATAGAGGTCTTGGTGCTCTCGATTAAATGCCAATTCCATACCCTCATACATCATAGAATCCAGTGGAAACATTGCAATCCTGCTAATCTCGAAATCCTGAAAACCATCAAGTCTGTTGAATTTTGAATGGGACCTAAAATTCTACTTTCTCCATATGAAGTCAAATGACGTTGGAACCACTCTCAAACATCCATAAACAATTAATGGTAATGTTAAAAATTTAAGTAAAAGGATGAAAATGAAAGATAAAGAATAATGTCACTTTTACCCCACAGCCCTCTTGGTCGCTTGAACGGGCCCGTAAACCTAAAAATTTCCGTGGAAACGACTACCAAACACACTGAAACGGCTTGGAAACATCGTCGGTCGTTTCGTACAACGTTTCCAAATCAAGAAACACCGTACGAAACGGTAGGTGGCGTTTCCAAGTCGTTTCGACGCGTTTTGGGTACCAGTACTATTATTTTTTGTAAACTTAGCACCCGACACTTATTCCAAATAAAATCACTCTATTAAATAAATGCACAGCTAGGTTACTTAACCAAACATTAGCGAAAGCATAAAAACTGAAACCATACACATTGCACAAGATATCTGGGTAAATGCCCCTAGAAAAACTCTGAAGGGAAAACTAGCACCTGAGTTGATTTTATTAAATTAAAATCTTGGGATCCCGTCCTGGGATAATGGCCCATCTGAGGAAAATACCATAACAGCAAATAGCCTAGCCTACCTAATTGTTATCTCCCTTGTTGCACCTTTGCTCCTTCGCATGATCCTGCCCACTCACACTTGGATGAAATGCTCTTCACCCAATCAATGAGATCTCCTCACTTTGTGTGTGACACAAGCACAAGCAAAGAGTCCTCCTTTGCTCCAATGTACTCTCTGTGTGTCTCATCCTCTCACTTAGGTTGCCTATTATTATGTTGAGTTAACCCTAAATCCAATACCCTAGATCTCCTAAAGTGATCAAGGGCTGAGATTAGATCTCCCTTCACTTTAGATCTAACGGCTAGGATTTAATCAACTTAAGTTACTAATGCCAAAAACGTAGGCAATTAACTTAATTAAACTCTCATTAATCTAAAAGGTCATTCACTTTAATAATTAACACATAAAGTTGTTGATGATTGCAGCTTCGTGAGACATCCTCGAGGATACGTTCTCCTCTGTGACCGAGTTCAGTCGACCTGAGAGGGAGCCCAGTGTTGGGCATACCCACGTGATGGGGCATCGTTATCCTCTGTGTGAGAGTTGAGTCATCCCCCAAGTGGTTGGGGCATCGTTATCCTCTGTGTGAGAGTTGAGTTGTCCCCCAAGTGGTTGGGGCATCGTTCTCCTCTGGAGAGTTGAGTCGCCCCCCAGTGGTTGGGTGTGACCATGTGATGGGTATATCGTTCTCCTCTGTGTGAGAGTTGAGACAATGTGGTACTCCAGATGTTCTGTTGAGTATGATGTCCCTGTGGCTGAGTACAAGTGGACGTGTCCCTAGTGGTTGAGCACTAGTGGACATGTGGATCACTTGCTATATTGTCTAAGTGTAAGATTTCCCTGTAACCCTAATTGTGATGTAAAGGGTACAAGTCGACCCCACCATATGTGAAAGATAATTAATTTTTATTGTTATAATTAATTAGTTTCTGAGTTATTGAGGTCAGCCCTGTTGTGCCAACAGACACACCTTTTGTTGTGTCTTGTCTAGTATAAATAGAGGTGATTTCCCCATTGAGGAAACACACACTCACACACAAGTCACTTGACATTTCGAAATTTCAACAAGTACATTTCTAGGGCTGAAGTGCGCACCTCTCTTGGGCGCAAGTTTCAAGGTTGTAGAGCAACCTCTTGTGTGCATTAGGGTTTTATGGTTGGGGGATCTTCTCTTGAGAATATAGCAAAGGATTGTTGGGTTTTCTTCCCTTGAGTAGAAGGGTTTCCCAAGATATTTCTTGTGTTCTTGTGCATGGTACTTCTTCTTGTGATCTTGGTTATTGCAGCACTTGTAAATTGTGTAGATGCATTTGTTTATGGTTCAAGTAAATGCTAAAATGAAATAAACCTCATGCTTGAGCCTAGCATAGTGAAAATTTAACATGGTATCAGAGCATAGGTCTTGAAGAAGCCATTGCACAAGCCTACGAAGCCAACCATCCTCTTTTCTGAAATCTGTACGGTCCTCTTGGGGTTTCCAGAAAATCATACGGCCCTCTCCTTTCTGAGTGTTCCAGCACTTAATACTGAAACGTTGGGGCTAAAAATTGCATAGGGGTGTACGGCCTCCCTCAGTGCACCTCCAGCAACTCTCAAATTGCAATTCTGAGAATTTTGGATTTTTGGCCCTAGGGTTTCGCAATTTTCTGCAAAAATTTCAGTTTTAGGGTTTTTGCAGCTCGTTGAAGGAGCTTTTCAGCTCACCAGTGTTCTTCTGACTTTCAAGACTTATTGTTGGCAGTCATAAGCCCAACGAAACCTAAGATTGCTAGCCTAGCCTAGTCGTTAGGTTTCCTAGCCCAATTGGTAAGGGTTTGTGAAGAATCTGAAAATATGATGAACAAAACCTTGGTGGAAGATAGGCTTGATGGATCAAGCAACTTCAGTTCCTGGAAGTCAAGACTTCAGATCACCCTTGAAGAGGAAGACCTATTGAGTGTGATACAAAAGGCTTTACCAAAGACAGCTACCGATGAAGAGAAGGAAGAAAGGAAGGAAGATGACGTCAAGGCAAGGAAGATAATCATCTACTCAGTAAGAGATCATCTCTTACCTCGTATTGCCAACCTGAAGACGGCTTATGAAATGTATGAAGCATTGAAGAATATGTTTAAGAGTAACAACACACTCAGAGCTCTTACATTGAACGACCAGCTTCAAAATATCAAGATGACAAAAGGTGACACCATTGATATCTTCTTCATGAAGATGTCAGAGATCAGAGATCAGCTAGGTGTCATTGGAGAAATCATATCAGAAAGAGAACTTGTCTTGACCACTCTCAATGCTCTTCCAAAACATTGGGAACCATTTCTTCAAAGTAACAGTGGTAGAGAACAACTACCTACTTTTGATCGTCTATGGACAGACTATACTCAGGAAGAAATCAGACTTATAGCTAGAGGAGTGGAAGACTGCCCTCATGATGACAATCATGCTCTTGCCCTTCATACAAAGAAAGGAGGAAGAAATAAAAGAAACTTCAGTCAAACATTCAAAGACGAGAAGACTTCATCAGCTTCAGGTTATGATCATAGAAAAGACATGTCAAAGATCCAGTGCTTCAGATGTGACCAGTATGGACACTTTGCGAGAAATTGTCCTACCAGGAAGAGAGGAAAACAATATGCTTCCACTGCTGACATGGATCCAGACCCACCTTAGAGAGATGAAGACATGAGAGATGAGGATTTGTTCCTCTGACCTTTCTCAGGAGGACCAAATACAAAATTGAGCATGACTATAGACTAGGGTAAGTTTTGTACTACATTCCTTATTTGATTTCATCATTAACCTGTAGTTGCTTGCATTCTGATAATGAAGGGTATTATCCCTAGTGTGGGAGCCCTCTTGTCTTGGACCATTATCCCTAGTACGGGAGTCCAAATTTTTTTGGTTGATTATTATCCTAGTACGAGAGGCCAGCACAATACTGTAGAGTCGATAGAGGACCTGAGAAGACATGAGATGTCTCCAAGTTAGCAACACAAAAAAAAAAAGATGTCTACAGACTTCAGAGGTAGTCACTTGACTTAGAGGGAGTCAAAATATTTGAGAAGAAGGAAGAGACAGTACCTTCTCCCCATTCAGCAGTTCAAAGGGAGACAACCATTGTTCCAGTTGATCCAGTTGTTCCAGTTGATCCAGTTGATCCAGTTGATATCTCCAGAGACATTGCAGTAGGCCATAAAAGGCCTGCCTGGGCTCGACAAACTCTACAGGAGGCAAAGGGACATGCAGCTCCTCGAGACACATTCCGAGAGAGAAAGAAACCAAAGAGATTTTCTAGCTATTTTTTAGCCATGAGCCACATCATTGATACTGAGCCTTATTGTCATGGAGAAGCAGGAGGTCAGTAGTTATGGCAAGATGCCATGGCAGAAGAGTATCAGTCCATCATGAAGAATGATGTGTGGGATATTGTTCCGAGACCAGAAGGGAAGTCTGTAGTAACTTCCAAGTGGATCTATAAGATCAAGCATGCAGCTGATGGAAGTATCGAGAAATACAAAGTGAGATTTGCAGGCAAAGGGATTCGTGATACATGATGAGAAATCTCATGTATGCAGGTTGAAGAAAGCCATGTATGGACTAAAGCAGGCACCTCGTGCTTGGTACGAGAATATGGATGGATTCCTAATGAGTTTGGGCTTCAGCAAGAGTGTTGTTGATCCAAACCTATATTATCATATTGTTGGAGACGAGTGCTCGATCTTGGTCTTGTACGTTGATGACTTATTCCTCACTGATTCAGAAAGACTTATTGTTGAATGCAAGCGAGCATTGACTTCTGAATTCGAGATGAAGGATTTGGGTATGATGCACTACTTCTTGGGACTAGAAGTATGGCAAAGGACTTATGAAATTTTCCTGAGTCAAGGAAAATATACAGTGGAGATATTGAAGAAGTTTGGTATGACAGACTACAAATCCATGCCTACACCGATTGTGATGGATTTGAAGAAAATGAACGATGCTTCTACTGATTCAGGCGAGATTGATCCACATTTATACCGACAGTTGATTGGATCATTGATGTATCTGGTTAACACCAAACCTGATATATGTTGTGCAGTGAATGTACTTAGTCAGTTCATGAGTCAGCCGAGACAGACTCACTAGATAGCAATGAAGCATGTATTGAGATATCTACGAGGCACAGTTGGATATGGCCTAAGATATGCCTCTAGTGTAGACATGAGTTTGCAGGGATATGCCGATGCAGATTGGGCAGGGAGCACAGTGGACCGGAAGAGCACATTCGATTGTTGTTTTACCTTGGGGTCTGCCATGGTTTCCTGGTGCAGCAGGAAACAGAGCTCTGTGACCTTGAGTATCGCAGAAGCAGAGTATATAGCGTTGAGTGTGGCTTCGCAAGCTCATGACAAATTTATTTGATCATGAGATGGATTCTACCATTATTTATTGTGACAACCAGAGTTGTGTGAAGCTCTCTGAGAATCATGTGTTTCACGATAAATCGAAACACATTAAGATAAAATATCATTATATCAGAGACATGGTGTAGAGGAAAGCAGTGCAGTACCTTCCTACACATGAGCAAATTGCAGATATCCTCACCAAACCGCTTGCCATGACGAAGTTCGAGTACTTTTGTGAGAAACTTGGCCTGGTCGAGAATGCCTCCCTGGCTGAGAGGGAGTGTTGATGATTGCAGCGTCGTGAGACATCTTCCAGGATACGTTCTCCTCTGTGACTGAGTTCAGTCGACCTGAGAGGGAGCCCAGTGTTGGGCATACGCACGTGATGGGGATCGTTCTCCTCTGTGTGAGAGTTGAGTCGTCCCCCAAGTGGTTGGGGCATCGTTCTCCTCTGGAGAGTTGAGTCGTCCCCCAGTGGTTGGGTGTGCCCATGTGATGGGTATATCGTTCTCCTTTGTGTGAGAGTTGAGACGATGTGGTCCTCCAGATGATTCTGTTGAGTATGACGTCCCTGTGGCTGAGCACAAGTGGACGTGTCCCTAGTGGTTGAGCACTAGTGGACGTGTGGATCCCTTGCTATATTGTCTAAGTGTAAGATTTACCTGTAACCCTAATTGTGATGTAAAGGGTACAGGTCGGCCCAACCATATGTGAAAGATAATTAATGTTTAATGTTGTAATTAATTATTTTATGAGTTATTGAGGTCGGCCTTGTTGTGCCAACAGACACACCTTTTGTTGTGTCTGGTCTAGTATAAATAGAGGTGATTTCCCCATTGAGGAAACACACAAGTCACTTGACATTTCGAAATTTCAGCAAGTACATTTCTAGGGTTGAAGTGTGCACCACTCTTGGGCGCAAGTTTCAAGGTTGTAGAGCACCCTCTTGTGTGCATTAGGGTTTTATGGTTGGGGGATCTTCTCTTGAGAATATAGCAAAGGATTGTTGGGTTTTCTTCCCTTGAGTAGAAGGGTTTCCCAGGATATTTCTGGTGTTCTTGTGCATGGTACTTCTTCTTGTGATCTTGGTTATTGCAGCATTTGTAAATTGTGTAGCTGCATTTGTTTATTTGTTCAAGTAAATGCTAAAATGAAATAAACCTCATGCTTAAGCCTAGCATAGTGAAAATTTAACAAAAGTGAAACTCCTAAGGTTTTGAGAGGCATTACGAATGAATTCCACGTGCTAGACACCAAGACTATGTGGAAGTACCTGTCCGATGCTAAACACATCAACGAGTACATGGCCTGGGGGGTCGTTTCCTGCAACATAGGTTCACTACCAATCAGGAGGCAATCAAGCTCACATCGATCGCCTGGAACAAATCGATGAGGATTGACAAATAGCTTACAATCATTTTGTTGACTATCAAGGTCAAGTGAAGAAGGTATTTGATCGAAATACTAGAGGTAAGTCCTTACAGGTGGGGGACTTGGTATTATTGTGGGACGAAAGGAATGAGAAAGCAGGGGACCACAACAAGTTTGGCATTTTATGGTTGGGACCATATCTCATTGATGCAATAGCCAATCCCAACACATTCTATCTTATGGGCCTGGATGGGGAGAGAGAGTCGGTGACAGTCAATGGGTGACATTTGAAATTGTATTTTTATTGTAAGGGGCTTTATGTTGCCCAAATTATTTTTTTTAAAGGAAAAGAAAAAAAAAAAGGGGGGGGGGGGGGTAAATTTTTTGGGTTTTGCAGGTTAGTTAGCATCCATTCTTGTTATTTTCCTTTTGTTGATTTCTTTTTCTAGTTGCTATTTTCTTTTTTAGATTATGATTTGTCATTCTTTTCTACTTTAGGTCGACTATAAGTCAGTTTCCTTTTCATAATAGATGGTTTGCATATGCATGAGCAAATCATTGGTCTTTGTTTCCCTTGTCGCTTTTCCTTTTTCAGCCAAAGTTTTGTCATTTTAAGTTGAACCCTTGGGTATGATATCATAGTACAATTGGCATTAACTTGAGTTTCAGTCTAGGACAAGCCTGGATGATGGGCATTATTCTTTCCATAGTGTGAGTATTGAGTTTGATAGGTGTCTGTAGTGTTGAAGAGACAATATGGCAAGTCTTGAGTCATTTGATTATCTAGTCTCTTCATGTATTGCATCGAGTCATTCATGTTAGTTGGTTAGCACCTCATCCAACCCTAGGGATTATAGGTGTCAGTAGTGTTGAACAGACAATAGGACAAGTCTTTAGTCATGTGATTATCTAGTCTCTTCATGTATTGCATCGAGTCATTCATGTTGGTTGGTTAGCACCTCATCCATCCCTAGGGATATGAGATCATACCATCATACTCCCCGGTTTTCGCTTCGTGCTTGGGGAAAGTTTCTCATCGTTGCCTTCCTCCCAATAGATCACTCCTCATCAACTCCAAAACATCATCTAGGGAGTGATCCAGAAGATAGACCACCTTAATAGTTGTTAGCCTCATTGGTAACCATCTCAAATCCAACAAGATTGATCTTCATTGGGTCTTGATTGGATGAGCTTTATCAATGTTCAACTTGAGATCATTATTCATGCTTACGAGCTATGCTCATACCTTAAAGCCCGTTAGCCTCATTGGTGGGTTTCTTTGCGCCTAGCAAGTGTTTCTCATCATTGGCACATGACCAGGTGGCAACAGGTTAGGAAAAAAGTGAATACTGGGAAAAGTCATGGACAGAACCTTGGACCCTCGAACCCCAGTCATCCCTCTAACCCTCCTCAAAATCCCCCTCCTCCCTCAAACCCTAGTGACAATCGAAAAAATCAGGGAAAACATAGAACCAAAGCTCAAGTGAAATCTAATTTGGCCTCAACAAATAAATTTACAATTATGGGTGATTCCTCCCAGGAGAAGGATGCAATCAGAAATGTGGATCCGAACCTAAGTTCTTCCAGCACTACCCCTCCTGAGCTTGGCCTTCAGCACCTAGACGGATAAGAGTCAGAGACTGAAGCAGAAGAAAGCACCAGAGAAAACCCTGTAACATAAAATCAGCCAATCGTTGTTGAAAGAGCCCCTGCCCGGGGGAGATCTCGACAAACAGCAGAAGGGGGGAAATACCAAATGAGAAAAATCGCAAGTCAGGGAGAAAGACAAATCGAGATTCTAGAGAAGAAGTAACAAACCTGGAGCTTTGGGAAAGCGACATTCAATTGAAAGTTCTTTTAGTAATATGGGAAGAAAAGGGAGCAGCAAGGATCCTGAATCTCGAGCCCCTCTCGCCCCGAGCCTCCAAGCTTCCTCCCTTCATAAGTAATGAAGATTATCTCTTAGAATTGCAGGGGCTTCGTCAGCAAAGCTAAGATTGAAGCCCTTAGAGACCTATTCAAATCCGAGAAGCCCTCTGTAATTCTCCTCCAGGAGACTAAAATGAAGGAATCAAAAACAGCGCAAATAGGGTAGAAAGCACTTCTGAATTGTGATGGTATTGTAATCAGCTCCATCGGAGCTTCAGGAGGTGTCATGACATTATGGGACACAGCGCTCTTAGAACTTGAGGTAACTTTCTGCTCCAATAATTGGATTCTCTTTGTTTTTTGTTGCAAAGAACCTTGTCTCAGATTTTCCATTATTAATCTATACATGCCAGTTAAATATATGGATAAAATAAGGTGCTAGACATCTTTCTCTGCTGCTAAAGAAACTCTAGACACTTCAACATGTATAGTGGTCGGAGACTTTAACACTATTCTTCACAATTCAGAAAAAATGGGAGGCAACTGTGTCCGCGATCCGCTGCGTGAGAAAATGGAAGATTTTGTTGCAGATTGGGATCTCCGGGATGTAAATCCAGCTAAAGGTAAGTATACTTGGAGTAATAAGTGTGCAGGGCCTGGCCATATTGTTGCCCACCTGGATCGTTTTCTCATTCATAGCAACTTCTTTCTCCTTCCTCTTTCCATTTCCTCCAATATCATTCCCTCCACTATTTCTGACCATAAACCCATTTCTCTTTCCCTAGTCCCTCCCCAAAACTTTGGCCCTATCCCTTTCCGTTTTAACCCCTTATGGCTCCACAATGTCTCTATAATCTCACTAGTCAAGGACTCCTGGAAATCTCCCTTTCAGGGCTCTCCTAATTTTGTCTCGGAAAGTAAACTTTGAGTTGTCAAGCAGGCCCTAAAGTCTTGGGCCAAAGTATCCTATACCCCTCCCTTCATGGAGAGAAACACCAGAAAGCAAGAACTTGAGACAATCCAACAACTAATGGAAGATCAGGAGGTCACAAAAAGTGCTCTGCAAATCGAAAGAGAGGCCTATCAAAATTTGCATTCTACATACAGGAAAGAAGAAGAAGAATGGAGATTACAGTCTCGAAGCCTTTGGCTACAATTTGGTGACTCGAACACCTCTTTTCCACAAGCAATCTCAATTTAGGCGAAACAAGAACACAATCCAAAAAATACAGCTAGAAAAAAGGCATACTACAAACAATTTTGATCAAATAAAGGAGGCAGCAACTCAGCACTATGAAAGGCTTTACACTCAGGAAAGTGAGGAGGGTACAGAAATGAGTACACAAGCAATGTTGGAAATCAGAAGCAGAAAACAAAGTCTTGTTGAGAGAAATCAATGAAGAAGAAATTTCCCAAGCCATTTGGAGTCTAGGACAAGATAAGGCCCTAGGACCAAATGGCTTCTCCATCCATTTTTTTAAAGTCTTTTGGGATATTATCAGATATGACCTAAGACAGATACTAAACTATACCCTGAAGAAGAAAAAGGTTGGTCGTGCTACAAACTTGACCTTCTGGAACTAATTCCCAAAGAGACCAATCCCTCCAACTTCTCTCGGTTTCGACCGATCTCCATTTGCAATTCTACCTACAAAGTACTTACCAAAGTTATCGCAAACCGGGTTAAGCCTCTTCTACCCAAGCTCATCTCTTATAATCAAGGGGGTTTCATGGAGAACCATCAAATCATAAACAACATCGCTCTTGTTCAAGAGGCTATATATTCAAGCTGCAACAGAAAAGAAAAATTAGGCTAGACATGGCAAATGCCTTCGACGGGGTTTGCCACTCCTTCCTTTATGTTGTTCTCAGAAAATTATGGTTTTCAGAAGCCTTTGTAGAGTGGATTCGTGCTTGTTATGGTTCCCCATGGATTGCGCCAATGTTAAACGGAAGGCCATCTCAATTCTTCCAGTCCAACAGGGGTTTACGTCAAGGTTGTCCCCTCTCCCCCTCTCCCCCTCCCTCTTTATTTTAATGGCAGAATTTTAAGCAAAAGATTGGAATTTGAGCGTCGAATGGGTAGGCTTCCAGGTCTGCATCTAGCTCGTGGAGTTAAAGAAATTAAACATTCGCAATTTGTTGACGATACCCTCCTTTTCAAGGTTGCCTCATCCATCATCGCCAAAAGGTTCAAGAAGGTCATGTATCTCTTTCTCCTTGCTTCAGGGGGTCATATTAACAGCAACAAAAGCCAGATCTATTGTTGGAACATATCAGGGGAATTGCAGTGGGCTATCTCCAGGGTTCTCAATTTCCCTGTTGCAGAAAGTTGGTCCTCCTTCAAATATTTGAGTATGTCGATTTCTCTCAAATCCCCCTCCTCCCAAGCTTGTCAAGAAGTTCTCAGCAAAATGGCAAGTCAAATACACAATTGGGGTGCTAGATGGCTCAATCTAGCAAGTAAAATCGTACTCATTATGTCTGTCCTCTGCTCTCTAACTATCTTTCAATGTCCAACTCTTTTGGCACCCAAGGGGGTTCTTGAGCAGATAAGCAGAAACATCAAGTTCTTCTTCTGGGAAGGGGGCAAATCCAACACAAAAAAATTTCATCTCATCAACTGGCCCACAGTCTGCCAACCAATGGACAAAGGGGGTTTAGCAATCAGAGAAACTTCTCTCATGAATATCGCCCTGGGTGCAAAAATAGCTTGGAGGTTAGTAACAGGAAATTCCGATTGGTGGAAATGCACCCTTCTCTCCAGATATTTCAACAGATCCAGGCTATGATGTCTGGACTCTTAAATGCTAAAGGATCACCAGGATGGAAACTTATAAAAGTGGTTTTCCCCTTAATTCAATCTCAGCTCTCTTGGCTTCCAAGGAATGGGGCTTCCATTAGCCTATGGACAAACAGCATCATGGGGAACCAACCTTTGGGAGATACTGAAGACTTGCAACTTCTCAAGGAATGGAGCATTAGAAATGCAATCACCAAGTTAGCAGACCTCTCCACCTGGGCAAAGAATTGTAAGTGGGCAGGATGGAAGCAGAGATGTCTCCTCCATAATATTTGGGCCCCCCTATTTCCAAGCTTTTCGATCTTCTAGCAGGTTGTGCCCCTATTGACTCTCAGTTGAATGATGAACGATGTTGGGGTAAAATAACCCCTGAAAAACCTAATGTAGGAAAATCGGCTCTTCAGTTTGTGGATTTTATTATGCAGCAAAAAATATAGAGATCTCTTATAGAGCAGATCGATTTACAACAATGGTTGAGGAAACCACAGCGAAAATTCTTCCCAGCACCTGTATGGCCCTCTCCAAACCAAATCGAACCCAGCAACACAAAAATCGGCCCAACAAACAAGCCTCTGCGCAAACCATACGACCCAGTTGCGCTGTCTCTGCATCACACATGCGACTCTCTTGGATCTGTAGCACGGCCTCTGCAAAACACTCAGGAAGCAATTCGATCCACCTGCAAAAACTCTCCTCTGTCTTCTCTGCAATTCGCCTCCAGCAAACCCTCAAGCAATTAGCTTCTCTCATGCAAATCGCCCTCTCTCAAGTGCATAATGCGCCCAACCACCAAATCGACCTCCTTTGGTCTCAATGAACAAGCAAAAACCCAATCTCCAAAGAGATCAAGGGCTGCGATCAACCCTCACTCTCTCAATAGATGGATGGTTGGGATTAAAAGACCCTCACTTAAATTATTTTCTCTTTTAACTTTAGGAAAAAGTGCTCATTAAGTCAGCATTAAAATATAACACATTTAATGTACTTTTTCTAAGTTAGACTTAGGAAAAAGATTTAACCCAACAACTTGGCTAGTTTCATTGTCCCCCTCCATGTTAGGACGCTACTACATGGAAGAAGACCTTCTGAGTTACTCTTCTCAACACTCCCTCTTAACGAGGAAGGGATTATGAACCAACCCCATCTTATCTCTGAACTTCATGAATTTCAGTTTGCATAGTGACTTGGTAAATATATCCTTAGTCACCTAGTTCGTGTTCGTGTTCGAATTTGGCGAGCTTGAAGTTCGCCAAAAATTCGACAGTCAAAATTTTGGGGATAAAATTCGGCATTAAGTTCGACATAGTACAAAAATTGAAAAAATAAAAAATATATATAATAAAATCCGATACTCTTATTATAAGTTTATCATACATCTCATAGAAATGAAAATAGCATACCAACATGATTAATCATGAAACATATATATTTTAAAAACACATCCTCTTGTTCAAAAGCTAAAAACATGTTTATGAAAGTTTGAAACGTAGCATTAAACACATGAACATAACATTAAAAAGTTTTACAAAAGTCAGCATGCAAAAAGAAAACTAGAACAGGAACACAAGTTTCATTCTTGATGTTCCTGTGGCCTACTTGTTACATCAAAAAGCTCTATGTCATCAAGAGCACTAGGGGCAGTAAAACCACTAGAAGCATGATCACCATTGAATTCAGCACTAGCTGAGGCTCTATCACTCTCAATGCCAAGATCATCTCCAAAATAAAAAACGAAAGCAACGAAATAAAAAACGACACCAACAGGAGATTATTTACTCACGGGGGTTTTCAGCTAACTTTTCAAATGAACCCGAACTTGATCGAACCCTAGACGAATTAATCGATTAAAATTGTGATTTTGTTCGGCATTGTGTTCGAGTTCAAGTTCGCCATTAAGTTCGACGAACTTGAACGATTAAATTCGTGCCCATAAAAAATTCGTCGATTTTCAAATTTATTCAATTAAAAACGGCGAACCCGATGACTAAGAATATATCCGCCATCTGATCATCTATCTGTATGTATTGGAGCCTCAAAGCTCCCCTCTGTACACAATCTCATAGGAAGTGATAGTGAATGACTATATGTTTGCTACAATCATGAAACACAGGATCCTTAGAGAGCCTGATGCCAGTTTGATTATCACAGTGTATTACAGTAGCCTCTAACTCCTTGCCAAACAGTCTCGAGAACAACTTCCTCAACCATAGTGCCTCACATGCTGCTAAACTAGTTGCCATGTACTCTGCCTCAGCAAATCTCAATGCAATTAATCTCTGTTTCCTATTGAACCAAGATACAAGACATGATCCTATGTTGAAGCAACAACCTGAAGTGCTCTTTCTGTCCTCTGCACATCCTGCCCAATCGGCATCTATAAAACCTGCCAATCTCACTCCACCATTACACTCATACAACAACCCGTACTCTATCCAATGCACTCTCCGAGGGTCCACCATGAACTGACTCAAAGAGTTAACTGCAAAGCTAATATTTTATCTAGTGTTGACTAGATACATGAGCAATCCAATAAGATGACGATAGATGATGGGGTCTACTATCTCAGAACTAGATACATCAATCTTCCTCCAATTCGTCACTAGAGGCATGGACATGGGCCTACAATCTATCATCTTGAACCTGCGCAAGATCTCTATTGTATACTTCCCATGTCCTAAGAAGAAGCGCCCATCAGTTTGCCAAACCTCCAGACCAAAGAAGTAATGCATCAAACCAAGGTCTTTCATCTCGAACTCTGCTGCAATGTTAGCCTTGGAGTCTGCAATCAGCTGCTCATCTCCAATACTAAAGAGATCATCAACACAAAGTACTAGTATGAGAGGCAGCTCACCTGCTAGAAAATAGAGGTTCGGATCAACCTCACTCCGCTGGAATCTCGTCTCTCTCAAATAATTGTCGATCCTCGAGTACCACGCCCGAGGTGCCTGCTTGAGCCCATACAAGGCTCGTCTCAGCCTGCAAACATGCGTATCTCTGCCTTCAACCTCAAAACCCTCAAGTTGCTCAATACAAACTTCTTCCTCAATAACTTCGTCAAGGAAGGCGGTCTTCACGTCCATCTAATGAACGCGCCAGCCCATCTCTGTTGCTAATGACATAACTACTCGGATGGAGGAATATCTAGCCACCGGGGCAAAACTCTCCTCATAATTGACTCTGTCTTTTTGTGAAAACCCTTTGGCTACAAAGCGTGCCTTGTACTTCTCCACGCTTCCATCTGCTGCATGCTTGACTTTGTATATCCATCTGGAAACAACCACCCGTTTATCCTCTGGCACCACCTCCCATACATCCCATACATCCCATCTAGGCACCAACTCCCATACATTGTTATTCATAATGGAGGCATACTCCTCCATCATGGCCTCCTGCCACACTCCATGCTTTGCAGCCTGCTCAGAAGTGGAAGGCTCGGCATCTATAAGCTCTGTCATGAGTGCCATGTACCCAAGTCTCTGCGATAGTTTACTCTGTCTAAAAGATCTATCTGGAGGTGCTACCTATCTAAAATCACTAATTGTGGACCTGTAACACTTAGGTCGTGGCCTAGGCTCAATCTCTTGTGGAACAGCCTCATGTTGTTCATTCTCTTCACCAGTCTCCTGACTGTCCTATCCACTAGTCCCCCTCTCAGCACTAGTACTTGTACATGTACCCTGTGCCTGTGACTCAATGCTTTGTACCTCCTCAATCTTTTGCCCCGAGTCTTGTCTCTGCTAGACCTCTACCTGCACTGGCATATCTCTAGATCTCCTCAAGGCTCGTTCCTCCTCAAACTGCACGTCCCTGCTTACCATAATCCTCCTGCGCGCTAGCACAAAGATGTTGTAGGCCTTGGAGACCTCACTGTAACCAACCAGTATCCCCTTCTCTCCTCTGGGGTCCAGCTTTGTCCTCTTCTCCAAAGGGACATGACAATAACAAACACTCCCAAAGATGCGAAGATGACTCACATCTGGCCTAGTACATGTATAAACCTCCTCAGGTATCAATTTCCCCAGAATGGTATGGGGACTCATGTTTTGTATGTATACATCTGTGTCACAGGCCTCTGTCCATAAAAACATCGATAACCCCTGATCATGTATCATCCAGTGTTGCCAAAAGCAGGAGCGTTTTAGGAAGCGGGAGCGTCGGAAGCATCATTTTCCAAAAATCCTCGGAAGCGAAGCATCCGAGAAGCGTCTATTCTGTATATATATATATATATATATATATATATATATATATTGCATTTATATTCAAAAAAATATGTAGAAAGACAAATTAGCTGCAAAATATATGAAAACATGCATATTTGTACATCAATATAGATAGAAATGGCATCCATACTACA
>ML782115.1:237392-249003 GCA_009831015.1 Picea engelmannii | reverse complement strand
CAGGAAGCAAGTCGATCCACCTGCAAAAACTCTTCATTGTCTTCTCTACAATTCGCCTCCAGCAAACCCTCAAGCAATTCGCTTCTCTCCTGCAAATCGCCCTCTCTCAAGTGCATAATATGCCCAACCAACAAGTTGACCTCCTTTTGTCTCAATGAGCAAGCAAAAACCATATCTCTAAAGAGATCAAGGGCTGAGATCAACCCTCACTCTCTCATTGAGATAGATGGCCAAGATTAAAAGACCATCACTTAAATATACTTAAATATACTTAGGTCAACATTAAAATATAACACATTTAATGTACTTTTCCTAAGTTAGACTTAGGAAAAAGATTTAACCCATCAACTTGTCTAGTTTCATTGTTCCCCTTCATGCTAGGACGCCTCTACATGGAAGAAGACCTTCTGAGTTACTCTTCTCAACAATCTTGACTTTGTTGAGAAAGAATGGGTTAACAATATTCTTAGCCAGAGATACTTCAAGATTCCAGTTCCTTTGGTTGTTCCATCTCCTCGTATTTAGTTGCAACTCAGACTCGAAGATCAAGACTTTGCAAGATGGCATCAGCAATAGAGCAAAGCAATTCTATTTTTCGATGGGGTTTCAAAGGGAAATCCAGGGACGACAGGTGCGAGGGGAGTCATATATGACCCCGACGGAAAACAGATCATGCACTTCGCTTGGGGTTTCGAATTTACTTCAAACAACTAGGCAAAAGCCTTAGCTGTGTACATGGGGATCAAACTCATCAGAGCATTTACAAACCTGAGAATCATTGTCATAGCAGATTCGGAGCTAATCATCAAGGGCCTTCGTTAGCTTAGCAAAAGATCTCACCCAAACCTCCAGTGCATATATTAAAGAATTGAAGTTGAGGAGATAAACTTTCCTTCGATTGATTATTTCCATGTTTTCTGCCGCCAGAATGGCGAGGGTAATTCCCTAGCAAAAGAAGCACGAAAAATGGATCAAGGTTCACTAAGAGAAAATGGAACTCTATCCACTCACTTCCTACCTTAGTCTCATGGGTGATCAAATAAGGTATATGGTTGGGCAAAAAAGGTTTATGGTTGATACGACCCTCAACCAACTCATCATTGGTAACATGCATCTGGCTAAACGTCACGAACCCACCTCACCTATCCCACAAATGTCGCGGAGCACTTGGCACATGCTCCATCTCTCCTCCGTGCCAAGCTTTATTTCTCTCTCATCCTTTCCATCGCTCGCATATGGGATTTTGTTGGTGTTTGTCATCACCCTGCGTATCCAGAGTCTTTGTTGCGTGTGCTTTTGTATGGGGTTTAGAATGTGGAGTTTGTGTTTGGCTTCGCAGCTAGATCCACCGCCAATTAAGTACGTCTGCTCTATAATCGTGTGTGCACACATGGGCCCTGTGGTGAATCGATCTCATAGTGTTCCAACACAGCTTTCAGCCTTTTATGGTGAATTGGCCCCTAGAATTCTCAAGTATCTGCAGTGCAATTGGCTTCCTTCTTGGCATTCTTGGTACCTGCTTGCATTCCCTCGCCGTTCCAGTCTTTGTCGCTATTTAGGCTCTCCCAGTATTAAGCCCTCCATGTGGCATCATAGCCAACCTCTATTCCATTGTTCAAATTGTGAATTGGAAGGCATGAAAGGCTGAAGCTCCAACAGAAGGAGATGGCAACCCTCTATGAATCCAATGCTCAGCTGGAAAAATCGCTTCAGGATAATGAAATGAAAAGGGACAAGGAGCTTGCTATTGTTCTAAGAAAGGTTAATCAGCCTTCTGAGAAAATTTGTGCGCTCAGTGAGGAAATTCACAAAGGGAAACTTGGTCAATACCCAGTGCCAAGCGATGGCGCCTTCCATGGGATCACAGGCCTCTTGTGAAATTAACCAGCTTGTGGGTCATCCGCCAGAATGCAGCATGCGAGAGGAACCTCAGACAGAGGTGGACACAGCTCTGAAACTAAACTAAACCAGGTCATATGCAGTGTAAAATTGTCTTTTTGTTAAACTATTATGTTCGGGTTTACTCATGGAAGCTTGGGAATATTTTTGTATATGAAGTAACAGTCATAGATATAAGGCTGTCTTTTCCCTTTGTTTTACTGAAGATTACTATGTACCTAGGGAACTTTCTGTAAATCTCAGCTGTTTCATTGCTGCTGCAGCTCATCTTTTATAATGCAAAATTAATCGTTTTTGTTAAAAAAAAATAAAAATAAAAAAATCCCTACTTACAATGTCCTTTCGAGCTTGCATCGCTTGGAACTCGGCTTTCTCTGCTGCCAATTGGGCCTGCCTACTCTCCTCCTGCTGCCTCATGATCTCGAACACCTTCACAACAAAAGTTTACACCTCATATAAATGCCATAATGCCTTTTTGTACAAGTAAATGAGCGACAAGTTGGTTTAACTTTTCCTATGTAATTCAGTGCATTCACAACGCACGACAAGCATACTCCAAAGGTTATCACCTAAAAGCAAACTATATTACAGCAAAGTGGATCACATCGATCACTTGGCACACAACGACTCTGCTTCGGAATAACATAACGATGTGTGGAAAATGCCCAAGTTGTCCTCTTCCCTTTGCAACCCTAGCCAAATCATTCTTAATATGAAAAACATGAATTATTTTCGCATGAGCAGCACAACCAATGCCAACAGAAAAAGGTTTTTAGGTTTAGACTAAAAAAATGTGCATACCCTCTTGGCGTGTGCAGAGCTATTGATTTCTCGCAGGGCTTTTGCTCCTCTTTCAAGAGTCTCGGGATCAAATCCCGACCCAGAAGATTTGGTCTCTTCCTTGGGGGCTGCAGCAGGCGCTGGTGGATTGGAGGATGAAGAATATATGGAAGGAAAATGAAACGGGCCATCTGCATATGCAGGATCAAGGAATAAAGTTGCTGATGCAACTGTGGTTGCGAGACCCACGCTGTAAATCCTTGATAACGCCATTCTTTACAGAATCTAAAACATAGTGTATCCATGGCCCATTGTTGCGAATAAAGATTCAGAAGAATTAAAGCTAATATTTGAGATCGATGAAGGATATGTGTTTCGGAGTCCGTTCAAAAGCTGGGAAATGTCTGCGGAGACCTTGTTCTAGCTCTGAAAACTATGGGTTTTCGGTGCAAAGCGTTGAATTTCGGCTCGCAAGTATCAAACATTTTATGTCAGTTGGCTTTTGATATATGCGTGGATTTAGAATATGTTTTGGTTGTGGCTGGGAGGAGCACCGGAATAGGAACCATATGTAGGGTTTAAGAGAATATTTTGGTGTAGGGTTTTAGAAATAGGGGTTAAGGGAACGCGGTAAAGAAATAGACCTTACAGAAGATTGTACGTGATTCAGAGCTTCAAAGAGTGAGCGGGATTACACCCACTTCATTCAAGAGCTTCTCATCAATAATTGGAACAAAAAATTTGTCACGTGAATCAGTGTTTAAAAGAGTGTGCACCCACGTCATTCAATTGCTTTCATCACTCATGTGGCTTAAAATTATCAACAACGGATAACTTGGTGAAGGGCTATTATGGTCACGTGAATCAAAAGACAAAGGGGTAATTAGTCTCCATTCAATGCATTCACCTCAATGTAAGTAGCATTCGGGTTACTAGAGTTAATCATGCATAACTAGATTCCACCATAGTTTAACATGATCAATTATAAAGAATCATAATTAATCATAGCAGTTAGGGGTTAATGGGTTAGTGATTCGGGCACATTAGTTGGTTGGTTGATTGAGGGATTTTGAGTTATTGGAGGGAGTTATTGGAGGGATTCTGAGTTAGCAGATCAATAGTCAGAGGGTGTGTTGGCTAGTGGGTCAATGGTGACGAGGTCAGTAGATTAGTGGTTGGGGTCATTTTGTGTTATTGATTTAAGGGGTAATGGATTAGGTATTAAGGGGTTTGTAGTATTGGGTTGGGGTTAGTGGGTTATTAGTTCATGTTTAACTTAGATTTATGAGATTAGTGTGTTGGGACTAGAGGTTTAGTGGCTTGGTGAATAAATAGGGTGAATGAATTTTGGAGTTAATGAGTTAAGGGTTAAGTGATAGTGGGTCGGAGGCTAGTGGGATAACAAGACTAGCCCACAAATGATGCACAACACATAATAAAAGCTCGTTGCATTAATAATAGACACAATTATTAAAAAAAGGAGAGTGTGGTTCCAAGGCAAGATTGCATAGCTCGGGATCATAGTGATTTGCAACCTCAACTAATTAAAAATCTTTGGATAAAATGTCTCTTGATAAAGTAGGTTATTAATATTTCTATTATTTGCATAGGCTTAATAGTGACTCATATATATTTAATTCCAACTCCTCCCAATTAAACTAAAATAAATGGAAGTAAGCCAGTCAAAGTTGTTTATCGCATTATTATACATTTTCATGAGGAAGATACTTATGCAAATAGCGCACCCATTTCATCACATTCTGCAAATGCATTGTAATTGAAGGTTTACATCCAACTTTTTAAAATGTTTAGGTTCACGAGTGTTGCACTCTTATGGAAGTTATCCAATGTTCAAGTTCATGATTATCATATTCAATTAAAGGTTTTTTTTCTTTCTAATCACATTGTTTTATAACATTTGGAGAGTTGGGTATTGGTGTATTTTTTATAATAATTCTATAAATGTAATTTGATATACAAATCTTTTTGAAAAATGACATCAAAGTTCAAATCCCTCGTAGTATTATTTTGACAAATCCATTTTTTTGACATGGTTAAAGCCAACAAGACTCGAGCTCATGCAAAAGCTAACATGAGTTAAACTGATGCTAAAGGCAATGAGATTCGAATTGTGTTAGGTCCAAGAAACTCAAATTCATGTCGAAAATAGAAGATAATAAGCAAATAACCAAAATGAATAGGTAGATATGATATTCATGAACTGTAGAATCTTTTCACACTGAAATGAATACTCATTTAATGTGTCTTTAAAAGTTGAAGGAAGTACTCTTGTGGGTGAGTCATGTCAAGCTTGGAGACAATTTGGGTATTGCAATTCATTTCTTAAAACCTAAGTTGTATGGGACTGGATACTAATTCAAATATTAATACCTTGGACTATATTTTGATTCAAATTCCTCTCAAAAATTTAAAATTACAAAGTGTTATGGAAAACTCATATTTGTGTTTTAGGAAGGACTCAGTGGTTATTTTACAGGCAAGATTTAGAGTATTAGAGGCCACACTTTCTTATTTTATTTTTATTTTATGTTTGTTAATGTATTTTATTTTTAAATTCTTTTTGTGAACTTGAATTTTCTAGCAAGCTAGAAACAAATCTTGAGTGGATCCTCCGGTGCTTTTAAACCTGAAATGAATCATGA
The DNA here is from genome assembly GCA_009831015.1 of Picea engelmannii. Taxonomy (NCBI): domain Eukaryota; kingdom Viridiplantae; phylum Streptophyta; class Pinopsida; order Pinales; family Pinaceae; genus Picea; species Picea engelmannii. The sequence goes on along the minus strand of ML782115.1, from coordinate 243,661 downwards.
GCAAATTTGGATACATAAATACAAATCTTGGAATCTCCATTGGTGGATACGATAACAATGCATAAAACGCAAGTTTTCTATCCTAACTTCTCAATTGAATAGTTGCAATCCTATAGGTACAATTACATGCCTTAATTGGTTACTCTCCATGCAACCACAAGTCAAGTCCAACATGAGTTCACTAAAGTATTTAATTCTTAAATATATATGGCAGTATCAAATATATTAGTTCACCATAATTCTACCCTAGATTCTTAATTGAATAGTAACAACCTATAGGTTTTTACATGCCTTAATCGGTTACTCTCCATGGAACCAAAAGTTCACTTAAGACCATATAATAATCAAGCATAGTATTAAGTACAAGTGGGAATTCATAACAAAAAAATGATTAGAACCTCGAGATGACAACTTTTTGATGAACCAACAAGTTTGTTTGAATCTAAATTTTAATTTATATCCATTTACATTAAATTTTTAATCTATTAATCTATATCCATAAATTTACTTCAACTATTATTTATAAACATGGACTATCTCTATTGAATTTTTAGATGAAGTTTTTTATAAAATTATGTTATTTGAAAATTAACAATAATAAATCACAATGCATAGAATGAATGAATGCATTAAGCGATACATCAGACAATATTGTTGAAGTTTTTTCAAAACCTCCCAGTGATTGGCATTTAGAAACCTCTACCCCACAACCAACCAAATCGGACAATCACCAAGCCACACATCAACAATAACAATTGTTCTCACGTGGATGAACAACGAACGAACCTTGAAGAAGATGCAAAAAATGTTGGAATGAGATGTAGATAAACCTAACCCAAGTATTTTGAAACGCTAAATACACCTTGAAAAAGCAGATAACATTTAGTAGTATGAAATATTTAATGGGACTTTTTGAAGATGGAAGGTCGTTCCCAAAATGTTTTGTAATCTCTTCTTTGTACGTGTTTCTCCAAATACAGTAGTTGTACTTTTCAAGAGTCGTGTGTTTAAACATTGTGATAAAAAATCATTGAAAATGCAGCATTGAGCATTCAATATCATCGATATTATCATTCTTATCTCTTAGTATTTTAAAAAGTTAAAACTCAAAAAGTTACTAAAACTTATTAAATTATCGTGATAAAAACAAAACTTCAATATTGAGGACACTTAAAGAATTTCCATATAAGAGAATGTAAGAAATCAAATTGTTAACGGGTCTGAATGGCTTGTCAAGTAGGTAAGGGAGAATGCTCTATGGTAGGTCCCAATTAGACCTACCCTCATTTGGTGTAGCATTTTTTACGAGTATATGTGCCTCGTTGCCACTCAGAATTAAAAGAAGAAAAAGAGGGAAAGACAATGGACTGCCCCCCAAAGAGTTCTAATTAAGACTAATCTAACAAGGAAACTAATCTTATCATAACTACTTTTAATCTATCTCGGGAGCAAAACTAAAAGAATGAGTATAGCGAAAGGTAATACCATAAGAACCAGAAATAGGTAATGTATTCTAATGATAAATGAAAGCAACAATGCTACAGATACACAGACAAATAGTTGTACAATACATCCATAACATCGTATATGTACCCACAAAAAACGTGATAGCATGAATAGACAGAATAAAGTGCAGAAATAGTTCAAACAACAAAATCCTATCTACTCAAGTTGAAGACAAATGCACAAAGAATAGTCTCATATACATTCACCACAATCACATGTTTTTGGAATGCCTCTTGCTCTTTATTCTATAAGATCCCCAAGTGGATCTATGTGGAAATTTTCAGTTTTTAATGTTTATGGGTGAAGGGTTTTTCCAAACAATTCGCATTGTAGCTCGTTGAGCTTGTTTTGGGGTTTATTGTTTAGTTTGGTTGCACAAATAGTTTGCAATGATAATCGAGCTTTAAACAACAATGGAATACATAGAAACAACAACAAGAATAGCCACAAAACTTAGATCTGTATTTTATTTAATATATAAGCTCACCTCAATACAAGAGAAGAGAAGATATAGAAATAGATATAGAAAATGGAAGATGTGGTTGATAGCACCTCCAAGATACAATAGAAGAGGAATATTGGCTTCCTTTAAGCCTCCATTAGTTGCATACAAAAGATCTAGAAGATCAATCTCTTTCCCTTCTGCTAACTTCCAAGTCTTCTGGTTGAGTTACGCCCCTCTCTGGCTGGAAATTCGGCTTCATTAGATTTGGCCTCCAAACCCCAAAATAATGATGATCTCCTAAAGAACAAAGGATGGCTATCAAATATGATGAATTTCATTGGTTGTAGCTACATTTCCAGCCTCCAAAGCACTAGATCTCTATGGCCAAGTGTGCCCCTCTTCAGTAAACACGCCCAGATCGAAGAATAAATAGACATGGAGAGAGAAACTCTCGAAGAATGTCAAGGATGGTCGCTCCAGGGATGGCCAATGCCTCCAACTCCTTATCTCCTCGAGATCAACTCCCAAAAGCCAAATCGAACTCCTTCCTCTTGGACAGTGCACCCCTCTCTATAGAAACCCCTGAATGGTGCGCCCTTCTTCACAACTGATAGTTGAAATGGTTCTGAACTAGATAGAATGGTGAGGGTGAGATATTTCACCACCTTGGCCAAGCTTGGACTAGGAAAGGAGAGATCTTTCACCTCTGAGCTGATCTCTAGGATTTGTCTAGTCAAAACACTCAAGTTGTCAGAACTAACTTTTCAAATATAAAATGATCAAGAATGAGGAGTAAGGCACCCTCATCTTCTTTTTATACTCCAACATTCTAATCCTCGCTTAAATTATTAATTGGCTTGCTAAAGTCTATTTCTTTATTTACCTCATAGTAGCCAAATAACTTTATTTTGTTATTAGCCAATGTGACTTTAATAATTTGAGTTAAGCACCTTAATGACATAATTTAGCTACCTTAGTCCCCTTTTAGTGGGACTATAGCCTAGGGGGAACAACTAGGCTACTAAGTCCTCTAGATCTTTGATCTTATGGAAGGGGATATTACATATTCATTAAGAAGTAAGAATACCATCTTCATTTACAAAGGGTAAAAGTCTCTCTTACATTCAACCAACTCTCTTTTATAAAACAAGAGAGACTCTTTAGCTCTCATGACTATTCGTTTCATTTTCCCCAATTTCTTTGTACATTTTCGAAAATGTATATATGGGAGTTACAAATGGAAGATGAATAGACCCATGTGTGGTTACATTCACCCTATGCCAGTTTACAAATGATATCTATTTAAAAATGTTATTCACTTTGCATGTTGTCTTCGTCTTCTGAATTTCTTAAGTCATTCTGGGCATTTCTAATTTTTTCCTGTTGAACGAGATCATTATGGTTTCTTCTCCTCTATCTCAACTTTCCATCAAGCTATTGTTGGCTCGAGTTTGTTGTCTGTAGCTTGAGATATAGTTGTTTGAAGTCCTCATAGTCGGTTCTTCAACTAAATTCAGTCTCCATCTATGTTCTACATTTTCAACATATTTCTACTCTCAATATTCCATCACTTCCCATCCCATCTTGTTCTTCTCTTCTCCAGCTTTACATCAAGTCCTCTTGGGCCTAATTTCATTTCCCATAGCCCCAGATATGGCTTCCTGAAGTCTACATAGTCATTTATGCCCCTGAATTCGTGGTTTGTTGTTTTCTATTTTTTTTTTATGTATTTTGCCACATGCTCGGCCTGGAGACCTTTGTCGCTTCATTCCTCTATCTAATACCTTTCCAATGAGGTATCATGGACCCAATTCTAACATTTGTAGCAAAGGTTATGCCCGTTTAAAGAACACTACTCAATTATTATCGTTTTAGCCTATGAGTTAATCTGGATTGTTGATCCTCACTCTACGAAAAAGGAAACACACATGCATAAGAGAGTTCAACAATTGTCAATTAGGTTTAGTTTGAGTGGTTTGTGTTGAGGGATGTCCCCCTCCACCCCGCCCCCACCCCCACCCAGGTTCAATTCCCATAAGTGACATGTTGAGCTCTTAAATGAGCAATCTATTGAAAAAGCCTCTGCTTTCTACAAAATTTGGATTACATCGGGTACCATCCTCGAAATGAAGGGAAGTGCCCGGTGGGTTTCCCCAGGCTCTATTCCAAAGTAGTAAAAAAAAAAAAGTGTTCAACAATTAGCGACTTAAATGGTTTAGCCCCTATGGATAGTTTGAATAGAACCTGGGCAGACATAGGACATGTGGCTTGTAGTTTAATTTCAACTAATTTTCTCTTCTTTAGAATTAGTAAAATAACTAAAATTAAAATACAAAAATAACAAAATAAAAAAATTATTTAAAATATTCTATAATTATTTACAAAGTTAAAAACAAAAATCTACCCCTAATCCTATGTTATCAAAGAAAATTAAATTAACTAAACTAATTACCCCACGTTAATATAACATAAAAATTACTAAAGTTAAAGTTAATAAAATAATAATAATTGCCCTACCCCTTCTAGATTTGAACCTATGACCTTTGAGGAGGAAGCACATGTTTTTAACCATTAGGCCCATTTAGGTTGCTTATTCATTTTACCTTCTAGAAACTATAAATCTATGAAAAAATCAATAAATGAAAAAAAAACAAATAAATAAAAATTAAATAAATAAATCAAATTAAAATAAAACAAAAAAAAGCAAAAACAAATTAAAATAAAAATAAAAACAAAATAAAAACAAAAAGATAACAATCTCCCCCCCAACGACAACATGGACATAGTCTGTTGGATTAAAATCCCATATGATATCCCATAGTTCCCCTATAGGCTTCGTCGTTGGGGTTTTATGCATTCACCTCTCAACTCTCACTCCTCTCCACACCGTCGACGACGATCACTTATCGTCGATCACTTCACTTCACTCCATATCGCCGATCAATCCACTCCCATGTTCTCAACGACGTGTTGCACGACTTTTAAAAAATATATTAAATAATATTTAAAAAGGTGCACGTTCTCCAAGGGAAAAATATTAAAATAATGTTTAAAAGCAAGGTATTCACAGCTTGGTCGGAGGAGGAGGTTTGGGGTAAGTCAATGTGGTAAGCCTCAGTAAAATCTTCGACGACAATCTCGACGATTTATCCAAGCTCAAACTCCTCACACTATAATGCACACCCTTTTTTTTAATAAACAAATATATTAAATAAATAATAGCTCAAAAGAGTTGCATGTTTTTTAAGAAAAAACATTATTAAACTGATTTCCTTTTTTTTATTAAAATATTATTACAAAGCATGTTGTCGGGATTTTGGTTGATAGGTGAGCGTGGAAACTTGAGTGAATTCACCGATGACGACGTGGGAGATTCCTCCTAGCTGATATTTATGATTGATATAAATCTTAGATTAAGCCCCCTCTATTGCACATTTTTCAATTATTATTATTAAATTAATATTCCAAAAATTCAACCCCTCCAAAAAATTTATTATAACGCACATACTTGAAAGGTTCGTATAGGGTAGAATTCAAAAAACCAGGCATCATGGAGAGGAGCGAGGCATATGGTGACTAAATATGTGGCGATTAAGTTGCGACGAAGGAAAAGCGAAGAAGGCGGAAAAATGACGCTTTGTGTGACGATTTAACGTCGCAAGTTAAAACGAGTAGAAACAGGACATTGACTCAAACCAAGTGCACATGACAGGTTAATCCACTCAATATACACATCTCAGAGGGTGTATCTGCTCACATTGCGAGCAACATGAATTGATCAGGTCAAGGAAAAGGTCTTTACATCAAACCATCATGCATGTGACAGATGGCTAAAAGGTGTTAGGCGATGGTACGATTAGGACTCACAATTAAGAGTATGAATGAGCTTTTGGCTTGGGTTATGGCAAGAGGTAAGACCAAAGAGACTCAATATAGATCGGTCTGAAAAGGTTCGGGGACATGCTTGCGGAAAAGGTAGGTCTGATGGCCTTGGGGGCTTTGGACCTTGAGGCAACTACAAGCGAAGATAATATGCTTCCCAATAAGGAGAAGCCAGGAAAGAATAAGGTCTAGGTCATGGAAAATGATCAAGATATTCCTCCATAGGCCTCTCAAGGCTGAAGCAGTCACGCGAACGAAGTGTCTCTACAAACCTGCTCCTGCAAAACATAAGAAGGATATCAACCATGTGATCAAAAGAAGACTTGTCGATACGATAAACAATATATTCCCTGCCTTAAGTCAATTTAGAAGAGAAAGTTAGGTTTATTCAACGATAACATGGTGGTCATAGATGTGTTGGAGTTACTTCACACAC
>ML782115.1:205007-232245 GCA_009831015.1 Picea engelmannii | reverse complement strand
AACTGTAGTTTTTTTTTTTTTTTTTTTACATACATTGTACCTTGAGGGGGGGTTTTCCCTCTTTCCTCACTTTATTTTCAGTGTATCTTTTGTACTTGGGTACCTAACATGGCCTCGTTGCCGGGACCCAATCTTTATTTTCACCATAGTGATGTTCAGGGGGGGTGTTGGAGTTACTTCACACACACTTAGGATTTCTTTTTCCTAAGGTTTTTATTTGTTTATTAGTCATAATTAGTCATTATCTAGTCTCCTATATTTTAGGAGAGAATATTCACCTGGAGAATATTCTCTTTCAGTTCACACTTCAATTTGACTAGTTGAGTTGAGTTTAGATGATTGGGATCATCACCATGCTAATTCGACCTTGCCTTAGTATCATCACCAAAGTGGCGCATTGCCTTGATTCCATGAGTTAACTCCTCACTACTTTCTGTTTAGTCAGTTAATTGAAGACTAGTTGACTAGTTAACTCAACTAGGTGGCAGTTCACTCCCATAACTGCCTGAGAGACTAGAATAGGTGGCAGTTCACTCCCGTAACTGTTGGTGTGTGTCCAGATCACTCTAGACTACCACTATGGCGACTTGGTTCACCTCAAGTCGAACTCATTGAGTTATACAGAGTATATCATGTGTAAATTATTCATTATTCACAACGGTTAATGAGAATTATTTCCATTCTTTCTCTCCTTCTTCTTCTTTTTCCAATTCTCTCTGCAAATGTGTGTATCATTGTTTATCTAGATCTATTCTGTGCAGGTCAACACATTTACAAGATGAATGTCCTAAAACTACATTTTCCAAGTCTCAACTCAAAAGAAGGATCAACAATTACACGATTTGGACTTAGAGTTCAAAACATGTGAGTAAAATCTGCATGCGAAAGTACACAAATGAAAACATGAAGCACAATCATGCCAGCAAGAAGATACATAGTTTGAGTTAGTCAATCAAGACATGCAATAGAACAAACCTTGTCGCTACGTGAGATCACCAAGCACTTTGGAATCAACAAAAGGTCAGAAGATGACATGTCAATTCTATCACACAAATGTCAATGAAACATCATAGGTCAATAAGCATCATAAACACATTTGAAATCATTAGATCAAAATGAATAATCAACACCCATCAAATATAGTCATTGCATAGGATAAAACCCCCAACTCCCTCGATGTAGGCAAAGAGATAGCTTTAAGCTCAAGCAGTAGGGGATTAGGCAATAGGTTTGAAATTTTAGTTGGGGGCCCCTTTTCCTTTCGCTTGTAAACACAAAACTAAAGGGGGGTTGTTGCGGCCACATCACAAACACAAACCAATAAGAGTGATTTTGATCTTAGTTGTATCAAGGAAGAAATCAAAACCTAATTTGCATGGGAATGCATATCAATTCACGTACTAAGATCTCCAAGTATATTTTGATTCAAATTCCTCTCGAAAAATTAAAATTATAGACTGTTATACAAAACTCATATTTGTGTTTTAGGATGGGCTGAGTGGCTATTTTGTAGGCAAGATTTAGAGTGTTAGGGCCAAAATTTGTTATTTTATTTATTTATTTTATGTTCGTTAATGTTTTTTTTTTTAATTCTTTTTGCCAACTTGACTTTTCTAGCAAGCTAGAAACAAATCTTGAGTGGATCCTCTAGTGCTTCCAAACCTGGAATGAATCATGAGCAAATTATGATGCATATCTATATAAATGAAAATCTTGGAATCTCCATTGGTGGATCCGATAACAATGCTTAGAATGCAAGTTTTCTATCCTAGCTTCTCAATTGAATTGTAGCAGACCTGTAGGTGCAATTTTGTACCTTAATTGGTTACTCTCTATGCAACCACAGGTCAAGTTTGGCATGAGCTCACTAAAGTATTTAATTCTTAAATATATATGGCAGTATCAAATATATTATTTCGCCATAATTCTATCCTAGCTTCTCAATTGAATAGTAACAACCTATAGGTTTTTACATGCCTTAATCGGTTACTCTCCATGCAACCACAAGTCTAGCACAAGTTCACTTAAGACCATATAATCTCATAATTAAAACAAAGCTTAAATATTAAGGACACTTAAGGAATTTCCATATAAGAGAATGTAAGAGATCAAACACAAACCAGTGAGAGAGTCATTTTGATCTTAGTCGTATCAAGGAAGAAACCAAAACCTAAGTTGCATGGGAATGGATATTAATTCACATACTAAGATCTTTGAGTATTTTGATTCAAATTCCTCTCAAAATTTTAAAATTGCACACTACTATGGAAAACTCATATTTGTGTTTTAGGCTGGGTTGAGTGGTTATTTTATAAGCAAGATTTATAGTATTAGATGCCACGTTTTGTTATTTTATTTATTTATATTGTGTTCGTTAATGTATTTATTTTTAAATTCTTTTTATCGACTTGACATTTCTAGCAAGTTGGAAACAAATCTCAAGTCAATCATCCAATGCTTCCAAACCTGAAATGAATCATAAACAAATTTGGATACATATCTATATAACTGTAAATCTTGGAATCTCCATTGGTGGATATGGTAACAATGCTCAGAACTCAAGTTTTTTATCCTAGCTTCTCAATTGAATAGTACCATACCTGTAGGTATAATTACATGCCTTAATTGGTTAGTCTCCATGCAACCACAAGTCAAGTCTGACGTGAGTTCACCAAAGTATTTAATTTTTAAACATATATGGAAGTATCAAATATATTAGTTCGCTAGAATTCTATCTTAGCTTTTCAATTAAATAGTAACAACTTATAAGTTTTTACATTCCTTGATCGATTACTCTCCATGCAACCACAAGTCTAGCACAAGTTCACTTAAGACCATATAATAATCAAGCATAGCATTAAGTACAAGTTGGATTTCGTAAAAAAATTATTCGAACCTCAAGATGACAACTTTCGGATGCACCAACAAATTTGTTTGAATGTCAATTTTGATTTATATCCATTTACATTAAATTTATTAATCTATATCCATAAATTTATTACAACTACTATTTATAAATATGGACTATCTATATTGAGTTTTTAGACATAAAGTTTTTTCTAAATGATGTTATTTGAAAATTAACAATAATAAATCATAATGCACAAAATGAATGAATGTATTAAGCGATACATTGGACAATATTGTTGAAGTGTTTTCAAAACCTCCTAGTGATTGGCATTTAGAAACCTCTGCCCCACAACCAACCAGATTGGACAATCACCAAGTTGCACATCAACGATAGCAATTGTGCTCAGGTGGATGAACAACGAATGAACCTTGAAGAAGATGCAAAAAATGTTGGAGTGAGATGTAGATAAACCTAACCCAAGTATTTCAAAATGTTAAATACACCTTGAAAACACAGATAACATTTAGTAGTTTGGAATATTTAATGGGACTTTTTGAAGATGGAAGGTCGTTCCCAAAATATTTTGTGATCTTTTCTTCATACATGTTTCTCTAAATACAATAGCTCTACTTTTCAAGAGTCAAGTGTTTAAACATTGTGATAATAATTCATTAAAAATGCAACAACGAGCATTCCATATCATCATTATAAATTATCAGTGTTATCATTCTTATTTCTTAATATTTTAAAAAGTTAAAAACTCAAAAGGTTACTAAAACCAATGTAAATTCTCATGATAAAAACAAAGCTTCAATATTGAGGACACTTAAGGAATTTCCATATAAGAGAATGTAAGAAATCAAAGACAAACCAGTAAGAATGATTTTGATCTTAGTCGTATCAAGAAAGAAATCAAAATCTAAGTTGTGTGGGAATGTATACTAATTCAAATACTAAGATCTACGAGTATATTTTGATCCAAATTCCTCTCAAAAATTCAAAATTACAGACTTCTATGGAAAACACAAAATTGTGTTTTAGGATGGGTCGAGTGGCTATTCTATAGACAAGATTGAGTATTGAAGGCCACACTTTGTATTTTTTTTTTGGTAAATTAAAAAACTTGTATTACCTTCAAAAGTTGAAAGATTTACATAGATTGGGGAACCTAGAGGCTGACCTGCCAAAAAGAGAAAACCAGTACCGATTTTAGGCTCCTAGAAAAATTATCCATATTATCTCTATGCTTATAACAATAGTGAGCAGTATAGAACTGTTTATACAAAGATGGCTAGGAAGCCTTTTAAAAGTTGTCCTAAAGAACTGGAAAAAGCAAAATTGTAACATAGACTAAGAAAATCATGCACCAGAAGTATCGCGGCCCTTTTCTCTAGTAGTGGGCGGGTTCCAAGCCGGAGTTAGACTAACGGGTTGACGACAAATTTGAAAGTTGGCTCTCCTGAAAGTGTTTCAAAAAGGAAGTTCAACCATCGGGTTGACGACAATTTGACATCGATTGGAAGTTGGCTCGCTTGAAAGTGTTTCAAAAAGGAAGTTCAACCGACGATTGATGCACTCTTCATGCAACAACTGATCTGCTATGTCTCTACGGATATCCATGAGCAAGTTGAGGTACTCCTCTGAAAGATTAGGCAAGGTAGAGTTAGGGGCATCCTCTGAATTGCAAATGACATTATGAAGGGGCATGAGTGGGAGTGACTCCTCAATGATAGGATAGCCCCAATGGCCTTCCGGTGGGCCAGTAAAAAAGACATGGTATGTTGTTGCTATGTGGGTTGCAGAATGTCCAGGCGGCATACCCAGCGGTAGAATTGTTGTGGACAAGTCCTCTGTGTTCATGAGAATTGGATCAGGCGAGGCCTCCTCAATGTCTGGACATCCCCAATGCTCCTCTTCAATGTTGGTGTCTGTGCTCGACATTTCATCAAGATGGATGTTTTGAGGAGGAGACTAGTGAGATTCGTTGTCAGTGACATTGACATTTATTATGTGGTTTGCAAGGTAGCAAAGATAATCTGGACCTTTATGGGAGCAACCTCACTCACGAGGCATGACTCCAATGCTAAGAACAATGAATAGGAAATGGAGTAAGACAACCCAGAGTGAAGCACGTCAAGATCTCTCCAGAGGAGAAGCCAAATGCGCAGACGAAACCCGAAATGGAAACATGTATAGAATGTCAGAGAGACGAATAGAAGTATTCACGCTCTAGCGCATTGAGGGGGTAGAAACAACTGAGGCGACATTGTCCTTGGTGGTACTCTTCCTCATTAATCCTGATACCATCCTGAACCAACAAACCATAAAATCGCATGGGGTGAGATCTCCCATCACAACGCCTTGCATTGAATGTCATCCTCGAGTAGTGAAGCCAGGAGGAGAGGCAACATGCAGGGGTGGCCTTTGAGTGCATGGTTAAGCACGTGTCACCCCATCCAAGGAAGAATTTGAAGGACATGGGGGTGGGATTTGATCCACTTATGTGTGCACGTGTCACGATATCATTTAATACAATATATTTGGGTGCAACCACACGTTTGACCACTACCTCAAGGTGTCCCCATGGCTTCAAGTTAAGCGACCCTCATTGGAATTGAACCTTTCCCAATGGTGAAAAACTATTTGCTTTCCACCATTGGATCCAATCCCTTTGGGCTTATTTTATTTATTTATTTTATGTTTGTTAATGCTAATTTTTTAAATTATTTTTGCCATTTTGACTTTTCTGGCAAGCTGGAAACAAATCTCGAGTGGATCCTTCGACGCTTCCAAACCTAAAATGATGATCTGGATTTATGAGTGGAATGAAATGAAACACAAATCTATAACATTAACACAAAGATACAGTGAACAATATCATAGATACAGTGAAACTTAACTTCTATTCAGTAAAGAAATCTGTTGAAACTGTATATTGCAGAATGAAACAATCTTTCTCAAATGGTGGTAGTTAATCTCTGAGAAGAGATGTGGCGGCTATGCACATTCTCCTAAGCACATTACAATGAGGCCTCGAGGAATTCTTAGCATCGAGAAGTAATCTAAAAACCCTGGACATTCAAAAACCTAACACTGGGAGATGAAGCACCAAAAGTCATGTGGGCCCCAATGGGGTAAGTTGGTACATCAACTTCCCGGGGTCATAACTTTTGCATACGATATTTGTTTTAGGCGCACGATATCCCATTGGAAAGGTCTATCTGAGGACTACGCATGTTTCCATCACACTTTGACTTTGTCTAAAGTGTGACTGTGGGAGGCCCAAAAAATGTTGTTTGGGTCCTCAAAACGACCCCAGAAGTTTAGGACCCGAAAAAGCTAGAAAAAAACTGCCCAGATGAAAACTGTATGTGAGCCAGCTGGAAGAGGTGGGTGGCCACTGATATCCACTTGGATCAAATGAATAATGAGAAAATTTGGATGCGTATCTACATAAATACAAATCTTGGAATATCCATTGGTAGATCCGATAACAATGCATAGAACACAAGTTTTCTATCTTATCTTTTCAATTGAATAGTAACAAACATGTAGGTACAATTACATGCCTTAATTGGTTACTCTCCATGCAACCACAAGTCAAGTCTGACATGAGTTCACTAAAGTATTTAATTCTTATGTATATATGGTAGTATCAAATATATTAGTTCACCATAATTCTACCCTAGCTTCTCAATTGAATAGTAACAACCTATAGGTTTTTACATGCCTTAATAGGTTGCTCTCCATGCAACCACAAGTCTAGCAGGAGTTCACTTAAGACCATATAATAATCAAGCATAGCATTAAGTACAAGTGGGAATTCATTAAAAAAAAAACGATTAGAACCTCCACATGGCAACTTTCAGATGCACCAACAAGTTTGTTTGAATCTCAATTTTAATTTAAATCCTTTTACATTAAATTTATTAATCTATTAATCTATATCCATAAATTTACTACAACTATTATTTATATGGACTTTCTCTATTGAATTTTTTGACATAAAGTTTTTAGAAAATGATGTTATTTGAAATTTAACAATAATAATCATAATGCACAAAATGAATGAATGTGTTAAGCAATACATTGGACAATATTAGTTGAAGTGTTTTCAAATCTTCCTAGTGATTGACATTTAGAAACATTTGCCCCACAACCAACCAGATTGGACAATCACTAATCACACATCAACGATAACAATTGTGCTCACTTGGATGAACAATGGACGAACCTTGAAGAAGACGTGGAAAATGTTGGAAAGAGATGTAGATAAACCTTACCCAATTGTTTCGAAACACTAAATACACCTTGAGAACGCAAATAACATTTAGTAGTTTGAAATATTTAATAGGGCATTTTGAAGATGGAAGGTCATTCCCAAAATGTTTTGTAATCTCTTCTTCGTACATGTTTCTCCAAATACAATAGTTGTACTTTTCAAGAGTTGAGTGCTGTGATAATAATTCATTAAAAATGCAGCAATGAACATTCAATATCATCATTACAAATTATCAATACTATCATTATTTTTTCTTAACATTTTAAAAAGTTAAAAATAAAAAGTTACTAAAATTGATGTAAATTCTCATGATAAAAACAAAGCTTAAATATTGAGGACATTGTTGAGATCATTTCCTGTTTCCGAAATTTCCTTCCCCTTTCTATTTTCCCAACTTTTTTTTTTCCATTTATTTTCCCTCTTCTATACCTACCATTGTTTCCCTCTTTCCCTTTTTCCCTTCTTTTATCCCTTTCTAGTTACCATACTTAGTTGTATTTCAAAAACCAGCGGGTTCGCGGACTTTCATTTCCATCCAATTTCCTATGTCATAAGTTCAACTGACCGCCTTGCTACAATATACTTAGCCATTTTTTCCAACTTAGCGAGTTTGCGGGTTTGAGCCTTCATTCTCCAAGTTCTGCAATCTCCACTTTGCACCCAAAATTTCATGACCCGCATTACGATCATCATATTTGTCGTGGGTCTCGAGCCCCTAAAGTGTTTTATTTCTCTTGCATGCAAGTTCGACCGACTGCTTTTTTACACTTAACTTATTTTTGATCATCCATAACTACGGGTTCGTGGGTTCATGAAAAGCTTCAAATTCAAAATTGCTCTCATCCATCCCCGCCATTCTCGTGCTTTTCCCAATATGCATTAAATGTTGTTTATGCTAACAACTGATTGTGCAGGCTCCGAAAGGATTGCCATTGATGGCGAAAAACTCAAGGAGATTACTCATTAAATTGAATTAATTTTCCATTTGCCAAAGGATTATATTATTGTCATCTCTCCAAAAAGAATTATTTCAAGTTATTATCCAGCTAAAAAAATACTCTCGTCAACCTAATGGCAACAACATCTAGACAATAGTTTTGTGGTGATACTTTAAATATCTTTGATCATGAGAACCAGAACTTGCAGTGGTCCAAAGCATATTCATATTATTCCTCTCCGCCTGCACAGAAAGACGTAATCTGGGCATCCATAATCGCTCGCGTAGGGCATGTTCCTGCGGTGTTTGCCTATAAAGAACTTGTTGCATGGTGCATGGAAAAATACGTGCCAAGCTAGAGGATTATACGATTCCAAGATCGTTCCACCATTTCCCTTTCCCCGCAAGTTTTTCGCAAGATGTTGAAACTCCAAGAGCCAACACTTACCTTCAAAGGTGAAGACTGCATAGATTTTTTGAAGAAACATAACAATGGCCTTGATCTCCTGCCTGAATATTTGGAGAATCCTGCATCTATTCTAGAAGACATAACCAGGATCCAGGTCGACTCTTTTAAAAACCCCTTTCGAGAAATTGCGTGGCTATTCACCAGGTTGACAGGTTAGGAAAGCATTGCTACTATCTCTCGCATGATTTTATATATTTTATATTTTACAGTAAAATAACAGGCCATATTTGACTAGGGAAAATTGATTTCTATCGAAACCTCGTCCCAGTTATCACACTATAAAAGGGACAAAAAATTCGTTATGGCATCTTATTTGGTATTTGCTATAGTGTATTGTTGTCAATTTCCAAACTTGACCATAAGTAAGACAATGAACTGTGAAATAGATCCAATTACCTTATGGTATCAAGCATTGTGGAGACATAAGACCCCTCTGTATTTTTATGAAGTTTACAATGATTTTGTCTCAGTCTTCAAAAGGTTATTGTTGGGTGAAAATACTCCAAGGATATCTAACCAGGCTAACAGGTTCTTAGAGAAAATGGGAACGGTGGAACAAATGGAAAATCACAATGTCATAAGGATATTTTGTTCCAAAGAAAATCCTTCTTTTCTTATGTATCATGTAGATGACAAATTATTTATTATAGAAGTGGCAAGGTAATACAACTTCTGGCTACATTTTTTCCATGAAAAAAGGAAAACACAATTTATCCCCTTGCCATGGAAGATTGGAGATTTCATCTTTAGAAACATAAATAAAATTGACGAGTTTGCAAGCCATTTCAACAATGTGAACTTAAAGTATGCTGAAAAGATAAAGGGATTTGATCCTAACAAATTATTTGTAGAACACATGCTTTCGGTGGGATTCAATAACTCGTTCATCCAAACTACCTTGAATGAAGAAGAAGAAGGTAACAACCAAAGTAACCCTGTACACGAAGCTGGTGACCTAGAAACAATAATCAATACTAATGAATTTTATAAGCAAAAAGGAAAGGGTCCCAGTGAAAGGAGCGCCAAGTCTCCAGTTGTTACTCCAAAAAATACCACGTCCCAGAGCAATGCTCCAATGGCTCACCCAATTAGAAAGATTGTCAATAGTAGTTCAAGTGGCGGAGGAGAGAAGAATCCTCCCCCTGGGAAAATCGAGAATTCACATAAGCTACATGTGAGAAAGAAAATGAAGAACTTAATACAAGAGGAAGAGGACAACCTTATAGAAAATGACATCCAAAGTTTTTCTCTGGATGACATGGAGCTAGAGGTAAATATTGAGAAAATATTTCCCGCGATGGAACAACTAGAAAATTTAATTCAACAAAATTCTTTATTGGAAGTCGTTGCAAATGAGACCTTTAGTGAAGAGGAATCCTTCACTTTTCAAAGTGTTATTTTTTATAAGGAGTCTAAAAAATTGATTGTAGAAAGAGGTGATCAGAAAAATAAAAAGGGAAAATATCGCTCAGAGGTTGACCTGAAGGACATGCAGTCGTCCCAAATCTCTAAAATCCACAGGGCAACAGGGGATGCTCTTGATGATTCTATTGATGGATTAGAAGTAAAAAATGTTAAGTTAAAAGAAAGGATCAGAGAATTGGAAAATGCCTTAATGCCTCTTCCAATCCTGGCAAGTCCTTTGTCAATGATTAAACCAACTACACCCATCATTAAGTTGAAAGGATCTTCAAGTCTACTCTCAACAGTCCGAGGTTATGTAGATAAAAATATTAAAAAGAGAATGTCACTAATAACATAAGCATGGGAGGGATCAAAAGATATTGTTTCTTTTGGCTCAAGGGAACATGCCTTTCATGAGTATCTGCAAGTTGATTTAAAGAACGAAGAAGGTTTCTACAATGATGTTGTCTTTCCATTTGGAATTAAAGTCTCAAATGTGACATAATTGAAAAGAAGAGAAGAGGATTTTCCTTCTCCAAGTTGAATAAAACAGTTCAATGCTTGTTGGAAGGAAAATATTAAGAATTTGAGTAACATTTCCCAAGCATGCAGCGAAGCCATACTAAAAAGAGAAGAATTGTTCAAAAGACTCACGGAGATAGATATGACAGGAGGCACTAACGAGGTACAAGACCCTAAGTTAATTCTCAATTCAATGTTTCTAACAAAGCAACAATTTGACGAAGAAGTTAAGATATTTAAGGGGTTATCTGTTGAAATTTTTTATGGCATACTCGAATATAATGAAGAAGAAATAGACAATTGGCTAGTTGATTATTCCATGAAAATTCAAGATATTGAGGAGGAAATACATGTTATTTCTCGTGACTTATGAGACTTGGAAGGTGAATTATTCAACATTAAAATGAGGCATGAAATAAACGTCGCACTAATGAAAAACTACATTGAAGATTGGTTTAAAAAGGAAATTGACAAATTAACCAAAGAAGGTCAAGAAGCAGTTGAGACGGTTCTTATAACCGTCAATGAAGACAATAAAATGATAGAAGCAAGCAAGTGAACAAGAGAGAGACCATCATAGTAAGTTCATGTTGATCATATCTTGCTTCCTTTATTAGTTTTTCATCCAATTACTTCACTTCTTTGACTAAAAAGGTTTAACCAAAATCTGATAACTTATCCATGTCTTCTTTCCAGGTCTTGCTACTCTGTCATTGCCCACCATCTTCTTTCCACAACTTACTTCTTGTTTATATTTTCTTTATGGTCTGCGGGAGCTCCAATCCCAGTCCTAAGGACAAACACATTTAAATTTCAAGGCTTTGTAACAAACTCTATAATTTTTAGAAATACCAAGAGAACTATTTCGGGATCAGTTTTGACTGTATTTTATAAATTTGATTTTTGAGTATAAAATATTTGATAGTGATCTATCATTATCTTTATTTGAGCTCCCCATGTTTTTACTCTATTAAATTTCTCTTATGCATGCATACCATCTTCTTTTATTTTATGTGATTAGAAATCTTTAGTTTAACTATGATGGATGTGAGGAAATTTTGTCTATTTTTTTCAAGTACATGAAGTGTGAGGTTCATGGTCATCTCTCAGGAACTCTCTTTAAAAGCAAAATTTTTTCTTTCTTTATACTTTTCTGCAATATTTTTATTTCTTTGAATATCACGACGGACTTCCTGAAGGTCCTATATTATTTTAAAAATCTAGAATTCTAAGAAAATATTGAAACAAAAAGGAGTACCACCTCTATAAAAACGCAAGGGGATTTGTATCCCCGTGAGGTTGTCGTTTCGGTCCTGACGGATTCAAGCGTCAACATACACTTAAGGAATTTCCATATAAGACAATGTAAGAAATCAAAGACAAACGAGTAAGAGCCATTTTGATCTTATTCGTATCAACGAAGACATCAAAACCTAAATTGCATGGGAATGGATACTAATTCAGATACTAAGATCTCCGAGTATATTTTGATTCAAATTCCTCTAAAAGATTTAAAATTTTAGATTGCTATGGAAAGCTCATATTTGTGTTTTAGGATGGGTTGAGTGGCTATTCTATGGGCAATATTTAGAGTAGTAGAGGCCACACTTTGTTATTTTATGGTTATTTTATTTATTTATTTTATGTTCGTTAATGTTATTTTTTGCCAACTTGACTTTTCTGGCAAGCTAGAAACAAATCTTGAGTGGATCCTCTGGTGCTTCCAAACCTAAAATGAATCATGAGCAAATTCAGATACATATTTACATAAATGAAAATCTTGGAATCTCTATTGGTGGATCCATTAACAATTCTTAGAACACAAGTTTTCTATCCTAGCTTATCAATTTAATAGTAGTAGACCTGTAGGTACAATTGCATGCCTTACTTGGTTACTCTCCATGAAACCACAAGTCAATTTTGACATGAGTTCACTAAAGTATTTAACTCTTAAATATATATGGTAGTATCAAATATATTGGTTCACCAGAATTCTATCATAGCTTCTCAATTGAATAGTAACAATCTATAGGTTTTTACATGCCTTAATCTGTTACTCTCCATGCAACCACAACTCTAGCACAAGTTCACTTAAGACCATATAATAATCATGCATAACATTAAGTACAAGTGGGAATTTATAACAAAAAAAC
Organism: Picea engelmannii; assembly: GCA_009831015.1. NCBI lineage: Eukaryota > Viridiplantae > Streptophyta > Pinopsida > Pinales > Pinaceae > Picea > Picea engelmannii. The sequence continues at coordinate 219,627 of ML782115.1, read as the reverse complement.
TATTAGAACCTCCAGATGGTAACTTTCGGATGCACCAACATAATAATAAATCATAATGCACAAAATAAATGAATGTATTGAGTGATACATTGGACAACATTGTTGAAGTGTTTTCAAAACCTCCCACTGATTTGCATTTAGAAACCTCTACCCCACAACCAACTAGATTGGACAATTACCGAGCCACACATCAACAATAACAATTGTGTTCATGTGGATTAACAACGAAGAAACCTCGTAGAAGATGAGAAAAATGTTGGAAAGAGATGTAGATAAACATAAGCCAAGTATTTTGAAATGCTAAATACACCTTGAAAACACAAATAACATTTAGTAGTTGAAATATTTAATAGGACTTTTTGAAGATGGAAGGTCATTCCCAAAATGTTTTGTAATCTCTTCTTCATACATGTTTCTCTAAATACAATAGCTCTACTTTTCAAGAGTCGAGTGTTTAAACATTGTGATAATAATTCATTAAAAATGCACCATTGAGCATTCAATATCATCATTACAAATTGTTAATATCATCATTCCTATTTCTTAATATTTTAAAAGTTAAAAAATCAAAAGTTACTAAAACCGATTTAAATTCTCATGATAAAACAAAGCTTCAATATTGAGGACACTTAAGGAATTTCCATATAAGAGAATGTAAGAAATCAAAGACAAACCAATAAGAGTGATTTTTATCTTAGTCGTATAAATGAAGAAATCAAAGACAAACCAATAAGAGTGATTTTGATCTTAGTCGTAACCCTTGATACAACACTGCAATATTCAATAGACAAAAATGTGCCCAAGTTAACCTAATAGCTTCTACAAATGATATAACTTTTGGAATTTAAGTAAACATGACGATAAATAATTGACTCAATTTCTCCTATATTATATCAATCGACACCTACTTGGGGCACAACTTGTTCTCTCAAATTGAAGCTAATGGAACCTTACTATAAGAAAAAGTCGCATAGCAATAAAACGGATAATATCACATAACTGTAACAACAAACATGTCATGAAAGACACAACATTTCAGCTATGTTGAAATGCATCCCATCCTTAGAATGCATGGAAAACATTTAAATATTACCCTCAACAAATTCTACCCATTGATTGCCTTCCTTGGATACCTCCTAATTGTAAAGGAAACATAATGGGTAAAACTCCTCTTGATCAACAAACAATAATGGAAGAAGTGATGGATCAACAAACAATACTAGAAAAATTTATGCAAACTTGCCAAGAACATAACACTATAAAAAGAACTTGAGGCGCGAAAGAAGAAAGCGTGATCCAATTTTAATATATTTAAATGCTGCCAGGTATTGTTCAGACAGTTGGTTTGTGTAATTTTGTCAAATTTCACATTGTTATTAACTACCTACTCTGTTGCATGAGGACATGCAAAAACTTAGGCGTGGAGGAGATGTTGGGACACCATTTTGGTATATTTTTCACAATCACATGTGCCCCATTTTAACCCTTTTGTCCATCCCTTTTACCTCATCATCATTCCTTTTTACCATATTCCCTCGTAGTTATCAAGATAAGTGCCATTGCAAGCGGGTAAGATGTTTAGTTTTTAATTTTATTAATTTCCCTTATTTTTGATGAATTAAAATGAATTAGACTTGGTCTTGCAATTGATAGTTTATGCAGTTCGAATCCGATAACAAACATGTAATATACCTAAAGTATATAACATTTCTTACCATGTAATAATGTGTTATAGATTTGTTATTGTGTAAATAGGCATTATAATGTAAATGATAAGTTTGTGATAAGTCATGACTTTGGGTCTATGATAAATCATGACCTTTGCCAAGGACACAACTTATCATTCGCTACGTGTATTTATATACACATATTGTATTTCATATGAACACAAGTAAATATGTAAAATGGATAGTAAATAAGATATTATTTACTATGGATATACAAAATTATGTTATGTATCCATGATGTTCTCATGAAGTGGACCGCCATATCCACTTAATTTGGTATGAAAGCGGTTTTTCTGCTAGCCCGTGGTCTTTTCAGTTGTTCGATTTTGTGATCTAGTGGATTTTGGTGTGACAAAAAAAAGAGAAAAGAAAAGAAAAGAAAAAAAAATTGCAAATAATCTCGTGGCCCATTCTTTTCTCTTAATAAAGAAAAAAACAAGGGAAAAGAAAAAAGAAAGAAAGAAAAAAAAGAGAGCATATCATTGTTTAAAAAAAAAAACATGGTAATTGCCCATGGTATTGGGAAAATACACAAGGAAAAGAAGTAAAAAAGAAAAAAAAGAAAAAGAAGGAAGGGTAAAAATTTGATTTTATCGTTGGTGGTTTATAGACCCATGGTTTTTTATATTACTATTCGTATTAGCAAGTGATATAGAAGGAGAAGTATTTCATAAATAATATTTTGAAATTTGGGAAATAATATTTAATTACTTTATATTAAAATATTAATATAAAAGCAAAATACAATTGGTATTCCCTACCATATATATATAAACAAGTTATTACAGAGATGACAACTTTTTACAGTGGCAGCTTTTTCTTACAGAGGTAAGTTCACGAAGTTGAAATGGAAAATAAGGTTCGATTCACTTATGGGAATGTTTTGGAACCAATTGATATTGTCATATGTATGTTAGGGAGGATCCATAATGAGACAGTAAGCATTGTCATTGATCACGCTAGTAATTGGAACTATATTGATATTTAATTGGCAAATAAATTACAACTTGCGGAAGAGGAAGTTAAAAGATCTCTTACACAAGAGTGTGGTGATGAGGTTAATAATTTATAAGTAAACATCGATGAGTACTCCCCAAAATGAAATTTTTTTGTGTTACAAACCAAGGAAGTGGATGTGGTCCTAGGGAACTCTTGGTTGAAATATATTGGTACTTTTACCATGAATGTTGATAAAAAGTACATATAATTTGAGTACCTTACCAATAAAATAATGTTGTAAAACATTAATTCAAAGCACCTTGCTCTAACATCGAATTCAGATCAGAATGAACAACAAAATCACACATAATTAATGGAAAAGTTTACAAAATTGAATAATTTTTTTATTAGCAATGATTAAAAAATTGTGCAAAATCGAACAGAATTGGAGAAGCAAGATACATAAATTCATAAATTTCAACAACAAATTAAAGAGTCGCAACAACAAATTAGTAATATAAAAATCACTCATAAAAAAGAGTGTGAAAATATCAATTAAAAACTATTGTCCAAAGATGAAGAAATTTCTCGTTTGAGAAATCATAATAAAAGTCTACTTGTTGATAAGAAGAAATTGAAGAATGAGAGGAAGGCACAACAAGGAACCCAAACCATGGATAAGGACGCTAGCACCGACTTGACAGACATGGAAAAACCTAATGTTCTTAACAATGAAGTTGTGTTAGCGGAAGTGTTTCCAGAAGTCGATCTCGACAAACAATTTTATGGTAAAGCAACATCCAAATATTTAGTTGAAGTTGACATACCGTTGATCGCCACTAATAAAGTCATCGGTTAGTCGAAGGATGTTGTCACGCAAATAAATACAAAAAAAATTAGATATCATCATGATGACTCAAGTAAATCATGCCAAGATTAAACCAGACACTAAGAAGGATAAAATTCCTAGGCATCCAAAGATATATGTGCCCCAAAGTCAACAACAAGGAAGAACGTATCCAAAATCTTATCATACGAGAATTCCAGAAAAAATCCACCTTGGATGGATTGATTCTTTTTGATGAGTCAGTATTATTCAAGGCTTTGATTGTCACATTGCCTTGTGTCCTTGAATTTATCTAATCATCAACAATTACAAAATATCATCATTCTATCAAAAGAATTTCTCATTCCCTATGCTTTGAGGACAAAACATTTTTAAGGGGTGAAGACTTGTAATATACCTAAAGTAAGGGGAGGCAGGCATGCGGGGGGCGGGGGGGGGGGCTTCTCTTCGAACCTGGAGGAAAAAAATCCCTAAGTTACCACTGGAATCTAGGGACGGATACTAACAATAAAGCCGAGGCCTATGCTCTCCTAAAAGGCATACAACTCATCGAGACTCAAAAAATTCGAGAGCTCATTGTTCTTGGAGACTCCAAAAACATAATAAGAATGATGATCCATGGAACAAACCCTAGAGATCCAAGCCTAAAGCAAGTCATGGATAGAATAAGGATGGATTCCCGGGACATTAAGACAACCTTCTACCACATAATGAGAGAAAACAACACTGAAGCAAACAAAATGGCAAATGCAACAATATGGGCAATGCCTGGCTCCCTAAGCATAGACGAAGTGTCAACCTTAGCCCCCGTGTACTAATGATCAAGTTTAACTATGATTGGGTGGGGGCCAACACAAGAAGGCGCCACACCACGAATTCAAACAAAAACCAAGGGCACATGCGTATGAGAGGAACCCACACCCCTCAAAGCAACAAAAGATGGGGGGGAAACCTTGCAAAGTTGAGAATGAACCCACCCAAAATGAGAAAGAGCAGCGCCACCAACACAAGGTTGAAGCAGTCTGACATCCACGTGGAGAAGGGCTACACTGGGTTGACCATGTGGCATGGAGCACGGTCGAGATACCTTGTCCGAGGAAAAAAGGTGGCTAATGATATCTCCAGCGCCATCATTCCGCGAGGTGGTAAGCCAGACAATACTCCAGAACACATGGGAGATCCTGTCACCAAGCTTAAAAGGATGGTGGAAGTGGTATGGGAAATCCATCCCGCACAACACATTCGTTCCCTTGATGTCAGTCGCACCTCCAGACTCGAGTTCATGGCACCTGATGGAACAGACCACAGGGAGTCTCCTTTGAGCACACAGGTAAGTACTCCCTATCCATTAATGGACACATGGAAAAACATGTCATCGTCCTTGCCCAAAATTTTGGTTATTTGGGTAATTCTCTCTGCTCCTTCCTCACCCCCGGTCCAATTTCTTTTTATCCTCGTCTCCTCGACACCCCCACGGTATCCCTTGACCTCGCTCTATGCTTCTTGGTGTCTTCCTTATTCTCAGAATCCTTGCTTTGAACCAATTCTCTCGGTTCCCGGGACTCTGGTTCCTCCCTCTATCCGAGCCCTGTCGAGACTTTGGCCTCTTCACGGCCTCACAGAGTCCCCAATTCGTCCTCCTCGGAACTTCTGAGACCTCCCAAGTTTAGCTTCATCCTCGGGCCTCTCCATTCAACCCCCGCTTAGATGACCATCCTTGCCCCTATCTATTTCCCTGCTGTAGACTAGCGCCACCCTTTCCCATTCGTGGAATTCCCTTTGTCCCTTGCAGAAAAACCAAGAAATTGTCAGGATTGATTACTATTCAGCACATGGAACAATGCAACATGGAAATGAAGCTCCAGTGGACTCGGGAAGCTGGGCAGAGGGAACTTGGGAAGATGAATGCAGCGGGTGTAGCAAAATCAGAGTACAATTGGGTGCAATGAGTACCAACCGAGCCTTTGAGCTGGAAACACTCTCCCAGCATAGATTCATGATTGGAAAAATCCAGGACGAAAGCGACACCCAACGTAGCCAGATTGAAGACAACCACCTGAAGATGGAGACATTGCAACGAAGACTAGAACAACTAAAAGGCACAGAGACACCTCCAAGCAATCCGGGAGAGAAGCAGGGGAATTCAAGGCATACACGATCGAACTCGGTCAACCAAATCCTTGATCTGAACGAGACACACCCAGAAAACATGGTGGACATGCAGCATATCAAAACAGAAAAGGGTAACTAATTTTCAGAATCTTAATGTTTTGTCGAATAATATATATCAATGGTATCTTTTTCCGGAGCTATCCGGGGAATTCAACTTTTAGAATTTTTGAAAAACAAGGGGGATGTTCCAAACTCTGTTCCAATTTAAATCCCCACTTTTTTAAAAGCCTCTCTTTAAGAGGGAAAACTCGACGGTTTATACAGAGCCTTTTTTTGTAAAACCAGTGGATTCTTCCACACAACTAATACAAATTTTGCCAGTTTCTGTTAAAAAAAAATATACCTAAAGTATATTACATTTCTTATCATGTATAATATGTTATAGCTTTGTTATTATGTAAATACACATTTTAAGGTAAATGATAAGTCACGACGTTTGTTCTATGATAAGTCATAACCTTTTCCAAGGACATGAATTATCATTCCCTACATGTATTTATATACACGTATTGTATTTCATATGAAGTCAAGTAAATATGTAAAATGGATAGTAAATAAAATATTATTTATTATGGATATACGAAGTTATGTTATGTATTCATGATGTTCCCATGAAGTGGACCACCAAACCCACTTCAAGGAATATTCAGAAATCCTCTAGCACATATCTGCTACCGAAATTCTTGTAGCGACATGTTTCTAGAAGTAGTTTTGCCACGACATATCCAGACAGATGAAGACGAATTTGGAAAATCAAAGACATTGGTTTTGTGCACAACATGATAATTCAAGTTAAAGAAAACATTTTTCTTACAAAATGTATGACTAGAGAAATATGGGCAGATCTTTAAGACGAATTTTCCAAAAAATCCACTTTTTTCAAAGGTTCATGTAACTGCCTCAACTGTTATGATATTTTCCAAACCTTCCAATGGATTAGAGGATGTGGGTTTTGTTGAAGAACATGTACACATGGATATATGTTGTCTAAATCATCCAAATCTCCAACAATGAAACATTGATCATGGTCAAACCTTCCCGCGATCGAATCCTAAAATATTCGAGTCTATTAGGATTTCATGCCTTCAATCATGAAATCAAAACGAAGATGACAAAATATGTATTTATGTTCTATTCTTTAAATTGTCCAAATCAGAGATTGTAACTTCCTAGATCTTTAGTGAACTTGGTATGGGATTGGATGCACCCGAATAATTGATTTATTGAATTGTAATTATATAGGTATTGAAGGTATTCGTGCATGAAGGATATAGATCGATAGCAAGTGATAGAAGGGAAGGGGACTAAGACTCTGGTCAATGTTGTACTTTGTTTTTATAAGGAAATGCAAGACAATTATATGCATTTTCATCTCTTGAATTTCCGAGTGAAGGTTGGGCCGCCTTCATCTCAGAAGTAGCACCCTAATTTAGTTTTCCTTGTGCATTAGAATAGTGTGATTTCAATTGCTTACATAGTATATGAATTTTGCAGTTTTAATTATTCATTTCCTGTAGCAGGTGTGACATGATTATGTAGTGAATGTTAATTAATTGATGATTCAGTTTTATTCATGTTGTGTGGTTCAAACTAATTCTTGTTGGAACGCGATTCTCATGCTTTGATCTGTAAATTGTCATGGATATTCCACTGGAACAGTTAGTTACAACATATTTGATAAATAAAACTGAAATATACACTATGAAGGTTAAATTCCTTTAGATTCCATAATATTTAGTTACTGATTTTTTTGCTTATGCATGAAATAGATAAGATACGGAAAATAGAGAACAATAAAATACAATCACACACCATCCAGGAAATGACACAAATATTTTCTCTGGGAACCCCTTATGGGAGAAAAACCAGCTAGAAGGTGAGGTTGCTCTGCTCTCTTTTCTCTGGTATGGAAATAATGCAAGTACAAAGGAGAAGGCACTCGCTATGGAGTTACCTGAGACTTGTGGCCTATTAGGTTGTTACAGAACATTAACCCTCTCTATTATTCCCTCTAATTTCTCACTCCTAGTTGCTCTGCTCAACTATGGAACCGTTATCGCAGGATTTATAGTTTTGCAAAGCCTAACACAAGATCACCAAATCTTGCGTAACTACAAGATATCCTACCACTGTCACCTTAGTGATGGATGAGGTCCACCACAAGGGAGGCTTCCTTGGTGACCTTAAGAGATTAAAGTAGCAAGTTTGTTAGCCAAGCCTACCGTCCCCTCTCTTAATCACCAAGTCAAGGTCCATGTCAAGGAGAAATAAGAGGTAATGAGGTGATTTGAGTACCTACCTGTAACAAGAACACTTATGGTATATATATGATGAATTCCAAGTACAATCATGCAAATAGAACCTCTTTAAGACACTAGACAATGAAAGATGTTATGTCTATTTTGAATTTGTAGCAATTAACAATAATACAACAACAATAAATAAATTATAACAGCCAAAATTACACTTTAGAATTGCAACAATTCACCATGAAAATTTAGCATTTACTCCACAGAACGTTATCCAATTGTTAGATGCAAATTCTAGGTATGTTAGGCCATTATTAGAGAAATGTATGCAACAAATTAGAATAAGTTAGTAGGTTTGTAGCAAAATTTTGCCACAACAACAAGCTTATTAGTCAATTAGCATAAGTTAGGGTTAGTAAAGTTAGTAGGAAGCTTGAGAGAATGAAAATTGAGAGTTTGTTGATCACTTTCACCATAAGAGAGCTTAGAGATAAGTGCCTTTGAGGGCTATGGTGTCTTTATAACAACAAATGCAACTAACTTGGAACTTGATCCTAATGCAACCAAGAGGTAGGACTTAATCTTTAATGTGCTAGCACATTGGGGATTTAGAGATTAAATCTCGAGGAGGAGAATTTCTAGGGTGCAAGCCCCTTTGGGCCCTAGAAACCTTTTCTCCATTCTTGTAGCTTCACCTAGGTAAAAAATCAAGAGTCTAGGGCTAAAATCCTAAAGTGCTTGCACTTTAGGGATTTAAGAGTCTAACCCTAGGTAGGATTTTCTTTCACAAATTTTTGGATAAGATTAACGTTGTGAGAAGAGGAAGCACTTATGCTTCTCTCTTAGGGTTTTACCAAGTAAGATTAAAGCATGAACAAGTAAAATTCACCATGAAACATTAATAGCATGAAACAAATTTGTATAAATTTACTTACTTCACCAAGATGTCACACGAATAAACCCTAATTGCAACAATACCATCCAAAAATCAGAAAGAAGCATCCACACTTGACCTCCAAAAGATAGCGCACGAGTGAAAAGAGCTAGTAACCCCAAAATAGCGAAAATTTCATATGTGTTCTCTCACAAATGGTGAGAAGATGTGTTCCTAAAATGAATGTCAAGTGGCCTTATTTATATGGAGCCATATTGACCTATTTGTCCACTTAAAAATGTCAACAACAAAACATAAGAGGGCCAATCCCTTCAATTTGTCCTTACAATATACAAACATTAAATTTTTACATGAAATAAAACCCTAGAAGAGTGACATCATGCCCTAGAGGGTGACGTAGGCTCTCCAAGTGCAATGTCAAGCATGAAAGGGGTAGAAGTTGGGCCTCCAAAGGCCATGTGTCATGCTAAAGTTCCCTTCCATGGTCTTTTCCTGTCAAGCCTCTTCTGGAACCATCTCATGCATCAAACCCTAACCATCCAAGGTGATCTCATGGGTTAGGGAGCGACGTCCCAGGCCTCCAAAGGCTAGTGTCCAAGTGGAGAAGGGTGCAAACTCATCCTCTACAAATGCCCAGGTGCCTCCAAAGGAAACATCATGTATCCTCTAGGCACAACATTCATCATCCAAGGTCTTCCACACATGGGGCCAACGTCCATCTTGTGGGTAAGGTCCTGCAAAGACAAACAAGTACGCCCTCCAAGAGTCCACAAGTCACAAGTATCATGCCAAGTAAGATACATTTAATACAAGAACCACATAAACATGTGCATCAAACCCCCCTTTTAAAACTAAACAAATGCCCAAATACCTTATAAGTTTTGCCTAATTTAGGTATGGGAGGGGTGTCATGGTGCCCTATTGGGTAAGCCAATCCCCAAGTCAAGGAATGTTTCCCAAGAGGACCCTATCTAGGTCATGTGATGAGTATGAAGTAGATTGGGGAAAGACTTTTGGGAATGGGGTTCTTGACATATCAAGGGTTCATATTGTTGAGATATTGTAACTTCAAAGAAGATTCTAATTATATTTGAGTTATTATCTTATAGATAAAATCCCCTTTTGTGGATTGATCATGTCGGTTCTTGTATAAGACCAAATCCCCTTTTGTGGGTTGGTCAAACCATATTTATATGGTAGTATTTCTAAAGTCGTCCCCTAGGGTTTATAAAGTGGTTCTAACCACTCTTGGAAGAAGTCGACCCTACTAAGTGAAGAGACATAACCCTAGTGCCTTCTTTACAAGTATTTATAAGTGAGGATGGTGCTTCACTTGTTCAGTCACTCACTCACACTTCTAGAGCACATGTTTTGAAGGAAGCTACAGTTGCAAGAAGAAGGAGAAGAGAGGCGCATGCTTAGTCCTAGTTTATTTTTGGTTGTTTGGTATTAGTGTTGGCATTGTATTGGCAATCTATCATTGAGGAAGTTTTTGTTGGGTTTTCTCCCCCATGACGGTTTCCCAGGATAAAATGTTGTGTACCTTGTGATTGTTTTTCTTTTAGTGATCCTCTTTATGTTCTTGTTTTGGAAATGCATTGAATGCTCTAGTAAATTGAAAATAACCTAATAACATCATTAAACTTAACATGGTATCATATCTTGACTGAATATAACACCTTTCACTAGGTATCTAAAAACGTCACTGTTGTCGTACAAGGAAATTAGGGATTTTTACTATAGAGGATTTTTTGACTAAAAACCATCTAGGAAAGTGCGCTCTACCCTAGCACATATTTTCACAGCTTGAGTGAACATTTTAAGTGGCCAGACTGGTACCAGAAAACCATAAACAATACCAAAAAAACCTATCCAAATTTGCGTAGGTCAAATTTCAAGGTGTAAATCTTGGAATTTTTGGAAACAATCAACTCCAGCCAACTCGCCTCAGCCCAGTGCATCTCCTGGTAAGCTCAGATTAATTTTTTGAGAAATTTCTTTTTCTGGTCAATTTTCCTAGCTCTAGGTCAAGATGTCTGCAAGCACCAAGCTTGTTGACACGTTAGAAGGTGTGGAAAATTTATGTGCCCGAAAATACACAATTGGACTCATTCTTGAAGAGAATGACCTTGCAAAATTCATAGAAGAAAATGTACCGAAACCCAAAGAAGATGCAACCAAAGTGAAGTACACGAAGGATATGATTAGGGCCAACATGATAATTGCAAATTCCATTAAAGATCACTTGATCCCTCAAGTGTCATCTAAGAATACTCTAAAAGAGATGTTTGATGCCCTAACCAGAATGTATGAAGGAAAGAACATCAACCAGAAGCTAAACTTGAGAACCCAACTCAAGAATACAAAGATGCACAAAGGAGAAATAGTTCAAGACTATTTCTCTAGGGTTACTCATTTCAAAGAACAATTAGAAGCAATTGGAGACAACTTGGACGAAGATGAACTCATCATGACAACTCTTAATGGTCTCACAACACCTTGGGATGCCTTCATCCAAACCATCTATGCAAGAAAAGAGAAACTCCAATTTAACAATCTATGGGAAGAATGTGTTCAAGAAGAAGCAAAAGTAGCCAACCGAGAAGTCGTACTATTAAGGGATGAAGATCAAGCCCTAGATGCTCATGCTAATGGAGGAAAGAAAAGGTCCCATTTCCAAAAGGAGACCCACCTTCATAAAGAATATCACTCCCCAAAGAGATTCACCCACTTCCATAAACAATCTCACCCTCCAAGGAGATTCTAGAAATATCATAAGGGTCAAAGAAAATAAAAATATTTCTCCTCTTATCAATGTTATCATTGTGATAAGATGGGACACATTGCTACGAATTGTCCTACCACAAGGGAAGAATTCAAGAAGAGAAATGAAAAAAGACATCATGCCCATGCAGTTGAAGATGATGAACCACCTAAGAGGTTAAATAAAGAAGAAATTGAAGATTTGTTTTGTGATACCTGGAGAAGATACTTGGCTCTTAAGCACATGACATGAACTTTGATGATAATGAAGGATGTATCCTATGTACCAGAAGGAGGAGGTTTGTACTTGTCCACTCAGATGTATGTGGTCTAATACCATCAACCTCTCTAAGCGAGTATGTATACTATGTATCATTTATTGATGATTACTCTCGTAAGACTCGGGTTTATTTCTTGAAATAAAAATATGAAGTACTCAGAAAGTTCAAGGAATTCAAAGCCTTGGTATAAAACCTCTCTAAAAGAAAAATCAAGATACTCAGGTCAGATAATGGAGGAGAGTACACCTCAAATGAATTTGGAAGATTTTGCATAGATGTCGGGATTAAGAGGGAGCTCACCACTCCCTATAATCCTCAACAAAATGGTGTAGCAGAAAGAAATAATATAAAAATTATGGAACCAGTAAAGACTATGATTCACTATCAAGATCTTCCAATGCACTTATGGGCTGAAGCAACAATAACAACAGTTTATGTCCAAAACAAATTATCCCATAGTGCATTTGGATTCAAAACCCCTGAAGAAATGTTCACCGGAAAGAAGCCATAAGTAAGCCATCTAAAAATATTTGGTTGTCCAATGTTTGTACACATTCCGAAAGAAAGGAGAACTAAGCTAGATCCTTCAGGAAAGAAGGGAATATTTGTTGGATACTGTGAGGTCTCTAAGGCCTTCATAATTTACATACCAGGTTACTATCATATTGACATTAGCAGAGATGTAACCTTTGATGAAGATGCAACACTCAAAATATCAAGGAAATGCCATCTTGAAGAAGTATATGAAGAAGAACTTGTAGCTCCCAAAGTTACAGTATGAATGAAGGAAGTTACAATTACCCCTGATGTTGAGATTCCAGAAGATCATGATATAATATAATCTCAAGAACCTCCCTGGATGACGATCTCTCACAAGAGAAAGCCAGCTTGGGCAAAGGAACTTATTCAAGATGTAGAGAAGTATGGTGCCCCAAAAGGAACCATGAGACAAAGCAAGAAACCTTAGCCATTCTCCAGTTATATGGCCTTGATGTGTGATCTCATAGAAAAGGAACCTACTTGCTTTGAAGAAGCCATTTAGAAGAAAGAATGGGTGGATGCCATGATAGAAGAATACCAATCCATTATAAAGAATGATGTATGGGAAGTAGTTCCTATACCAAAGAACAAATATGTGGTATCTTCCAAGTGAATATACAAGATAAAACATGCAACAGACGGAAGTATTGAAAAACATAAAGCAAGATTTGTGGCTCTTGGTTTTACTCAAAAGGAAGGTATTGATTCTGAAGAGACGTTTGCTCCTGTAGCTAGATACAATTCTATCAAAACCATCATAGCTCTTGCAACCAAAATGAAGTGGAAGTTACACCAGATGAATGTGAAAACAACCTTCTTAAATGRTGTTATTGAAGAAGAAGTGTATATAGAAAAACCACAAGGGTTTGAAGTTGAAGAAATAAAGACTCATATCTGCAGGTTGAAGAAAGCTTTGTACGGGTTGAAGCAAGCTTTTAGAGCTTGGTATGGAAGAATTGATAGTTTCCYGACGAGCTTGGGATTTACCAAGAGTAAAGTTGATTCTAACCTTTAATTCAAGGATATGAATGATGAGCATGTTATATTGTTATTGTATGTGGATGACTTKTTCTTAACAGGAGAAGAAAATCTCATCACAGATTGTAAGAAGAAGCTCACTACAGAGTTTGAGATGAAAKACCTAAGCTCGATGCATTATTTCTTATTTCTTGAAGTTTGGCAAAGTCCAAAGAAGATCTTCCTTAGCCAAGGGAAGTATGTAGTTGAAATACTGAAGAGATTTGACATGTTGGAATGTAAATCCATGAACACACCCATGAAAACAAATTTGAATCTCCTAGTTGATACTTCTCCATAGTTGGTTGATGCTACTCTATACAGACATATTATTGGTTCATTGATGTATTTGACGAATACCGGGCTAGATATACGCTCTGTTGTGAACAGCTTGAGTCAGTATCTGGTAGAGCCCAGTCATGTTCACCTTGTAGCTGGAAAGCATGTGATGAGATACCTTAAGGGTACGTTGGATTATGGTCTATGTTATACTAGATATCATGACTTCAGACTCTATGGTTATACTGATTCAGAATGGGCTAGAAGTGCTTCTGATAGAAAGAGCACTTTAGGATGTTGTTTCAGTTTGGGATCAACCATGACTTCATGGAAAATTAGGAAGGAATCCAGTATTGCTCTCAACACAAAAAAGAAGAATATATTGCAACATGTTTATTACACATTATTTTGGTCACCTTGGTGATGTTTCTACAAGTGTGTGTTCAGGGTCTCAAAAAGATCTTTTGCATGATAAAAGTAACTAGTTTCTCCCTCTACAAAGCTTGTTTTTAGAAGGTCGTCGAGGGCTAGGTGTATTACACAGTGTGGAAATGCCTGATTTCCGCAGGCTGCTCTAAACCTGGCTTGCGGAGTTTCCGCATGCTTCTCTATAGGCAGGGTGCGACGGAGTTTTAAGACTAAGAAAAGGGACGAAGTTCACGAAAGTTCTAGAAGGGAATCTTCTAGAATTTTAGGTGGCATTCGTATGATTGGGATCCTACTGGCTTCTCTGATTTGGTGGGATCATTCTAATCTCTTTAACCATCTCTCATTCTCTTATATAATGATGGATTTCTCATGAAAAAGGTTAAGCATTAAGCAAACAAGAGAAAGTAAGGAATGAATTAAGGTTGAATAAGTTGTGAATTGTGTGAGGAACTCTACTTCAGATGCTTGAGGGCTTCATCTCA